>PVJA010011626.1:0-54201 GCA_004027025.1 Myocastor coypus | reverse complement strand
GCGATTTTTTAAAAATTTTATTTATTTATTTTTTTGTTTCAGGACCTTTATTTGTTTATTCACTTATTTTTATGGCCAGCTCAGCCCGCCCCGAGGGCAGGGCTGGCGCAGCATGTGGTGCCCGGGATCGAACTGTGGTCCCTGAAGGCGCCCAAGCTTTCCCAAGCAGGCGCTTTAAACCACTGAGCCATCCCGCCGGGCCCCCAAGCAGGCGCTTTAGACCAGAGCCATCCCACCAGGCCCCCGACCAAATACATTTTTTAAAAAATTTCTTTAGAAACAAGGATGAACAGCATTTGGGAGGCTGAGGCAGGAGGATCAGTGCGACTTCAAGACCAGCCTGGGCTACAAGAGTTCAAGGCTAGCCTGAACTGTGTAGCAAGACAAAAAAAAAAAAAAAGAAGAAGAAACAAAGATGAGCCTGGCCCACGCGCTCTGGCTGCTTATCTGCAGTGCACATGCGTGTTTTCACAGCCCATGGGTTTCAGGGCTCTACAGCAAAGCTCAGCCTGAGGCAGAATGTTACATCCCTCTTTAGAAAAGACGAGGGCCAGAAGAGCTGAGCATCCTCTAAAGGGTATAAAGAACCAATCCACAGCCAATGGCCCGAGAACCCTGGCTCTACATAAACCCTTGTGCCCTCAGCTGTGTTGGATGAGTCACCAAAATATGTAACCATCCTTGTCCCCTCCTGGATCATCCACCCTGCCTAGACACCTGAGATTCAATTTTAAAAAAAGTGAAGCGCACCAGAGAATTCCATCAGGTGTCACCTCTGCAGATGGCTGCCGCCTCCTCCGCCCTTCCAGAGCAAGGCTTTCCTGTCTGATTCTGCAGTGCCATTGGGGATGAACTTGGGCCCTTTGTGCTGAGTTACATACCTGACTTTTTTTTCCCCCAGTATCAGGGATCAAACTTGGGGCCTTGCACTTGCCAGGCAAGCGCTTATGCCACTGTACTATATCCCTAATCCATCCCCTTTCATTTAAGATAATATCTCAGTAAGTTGCCAGGCTGGCTCAAGCTTATGATCCTCCTGCCTCAGCCTCCCACATATCGAGGATGACAGGCGTGTACCACTGAGCCTGGCTATTTTGGGTTTTAAATTTGTCCTGCTGTGCTTCAACTGTAAAAACCAAAACCAAGCACCAAGAGAGGACAGCAGATCTACCCTTGGGCACTTGTTGCTGCCACTGTTTGAGGGGACTGTGGGACCCCTGTGGGTCATGCCCTCACCGTCCCTCAGGGCTCAGGGAGGGGAGCTGCTCAGAGCCTGCAGGAGCCGGGTCTGCCTGGTACTCATTGTCCCTTTGGGAGCCTTGTGGAGCTCAGGAGGGTCTGAATGGGTGGCTGTTTTCTTTATTCAGTTATTTATTTAAATATGAAAGAATATTTGGTGTCTTCCCAGTTGTCTCAGAGAAGGTCTCCTGGTGACAGTGGGGTCGGGTCCTGGGGCTCCCAGTGCCCAGCAGGTCCTCGGAGGCGCAGGCTGACATCGGAAGGCTGGGCACCCTGGGTCCAAAGTGCGAGGAGCTGGGCTGGGATGCAGTTCGGGAGCAGGGCGGGCGGTGGCTTCTCCGCACACAGCTGCCAGCTGAGCAGGGCCACCGTGCAGGTGGACACTGAGGGTCCTGAGAGACAGCTGCCGACCCAGTCACAGCTCGCTGTGGGCCACCTTGGCCACGATCACCAGCTTGGACAGCTCGGCCTTGAAGGCACCAGGCCTGTGGGCCACTGTGGGGAACAAAGGGGCGGTCAGTGCATGATGGTGTCTGCGGGCAGGGCAGGTGGGAGCTGCAGGGCATGAGGCGGACAGGCCCTGGCCGTCATGCAGGTGAGGGACAGGAGAACAGGGAGCAGGGGGGCAGCAGGCGTAGGCACAAGGCCTCATGGTGATTAAGTGGAGTGTCCCCAAAACAGGCCATCTGCGGAAGGCCTGTGCCCTTGGGGGCAGAGTTAAGATCCCAGGCTCAGAGGTGACACCTCTAGGGATTAATGATGGGCGATGGTGAGGTCCTGGGGGACAGGGAAGGCTTTTTTTGGAGACAGAGGTCTGCTACAGATTTAGGCTGGCCTTGAACTCAAACCATCCTTCTGCCTCCGCCTTCTGAGTCATTACAGGTATGTACCACCATGCCAGGCTTGGAAAGACACCTTATTATTTATTTCTTTTTCTCTTTTTCAGACAGGATGTTCCTATGGAGCTCAGGCTGGCCTTCAACTCATAGCAATCTTCCTGCCTCCGGCTCCCAAGTGCTGGGATTAGAGGTGTGGGCCACCAGGCCAGGCCTAGAACGGCACTCTAAGTTTCTGGGAGGGAGGAGGGTCCTGAGCATGGAATGAACCCAGGGCCTTTGCATTGAGCTCAGCCCTAGGGCCTTTTTTCACTCATTTGAGACAGGGACATGCTAAGCTGCCATGGCTGGGCTGGCCTCCCCAAAACCTGGGATGATAGGTGTGTGGCCCATGCCCTGGTGCCACGATGCATCTGCACCCACCTGCTGTTTTGGTCACTTCAAATTCCTCGCTTTTCAGGGGAACATCACTTTCTCGTTCAAAGGCTGCTTTTGACTGAAAGAGAACAAGCATGGTCTTTACTAGAGGCTGTGGGGTGCGGCTGCTGAGTCGTGGACTTGCCTCAGCTCTTGGAGAGCGGGCAACAGGAGCAGCTGCCTCGGCTACCTCAGACCCTGGCGCCTGGCAAAAGCTTGAGCCTCAGCCTGGTGCTGTGACACATGCATCATCCGGCACTCTGGGAGGCTGAGGCACAAAGACCTTAAGTTCCAGCCATACCCCAGACCTATTTAGTTTTGAGACAGGATTTTACTAAATTGCCCAGTTGGGCTTAAACATGCAACCTTCCTGCCTCGGCCTCCTGAGTACCTGGGATGACAGGCGTGTGCCATTCTTCCCAACACCCCTGCAAATCACTTCATGTTTGTGTTTCCCTGGTTGATCCTGGAGGGACAGCAGTGACTTCCTGTGTCTGAGCCCAAAGCAGAGGCGAGGGTGTGGTGGGCCTGGCTGGGCCCCACCCCCCACCCCGAGGGTTGGGAGTGCTCCTGTTCAGACAACAGAAGGGGTGCTACCCAGGCCGCCCACAGACAATGCCAAGGGTGAGGGCCAAGAGGCGAGGGCCCTCCTCAGAACCCCATCTGGGACCCCTAGGCCCACCCACACAGCTGACTCACGTAGGCCATGGCGTACTCGATCTCAGCTCCGTGCACCTCTGCCTTGAACTGGGTGAAGTAGAGGTAGGACTTCCCCTGGGGCCTGCAAGAGTGGCCATGGTCAGCCTGGAGAGCCCACACCTCTGGTCACCAGTCCTGCCCCACCCCTCCCTCCTATCAGCGGTTCCCCTAGGCTAAGGGTCCAGCACCATCCTAATCTCTGCTCCAGGTCTCCTGTCTGGCCCAGCCCCAGGATCTGAGCACCACTTGGTTCTCTTTGGACTATTACTCAGTTAGGAAAAGGAGTAGGGTGTGAGCCACACAGAGGTACCAGAACTGCAGGAACCCTGTGCCCACCACCCACACTCACCGCCAGATGGTACAGGTGAAGTGCTTGTGGTCTTCACTGGTACCCAGACTCATCTGCCATTGCTGTGGAGAGGGGATTGGTGGTCAACAGGGCACGGCTGCACCCATGGCCCCCCAAGACTGCAGGATCCACTTCCTACTCTGCAAGCTGGGGACCCTGCTCTGTGTCATCAACCCAACACCTTGAACCTCCACCCAAGCCCTGGGGCCTCTTTGGAGAACAAGCCCCATCCAGGCCCTAGCTGTCAGGAGGCAAGTGATTCTGTGACTTGAAGAAAGGGGTCCGGCTCACTTAGAAGAGAGACAGCGGGTGAGCTGCAGGCAGAGGTTTTCCTCAGGTCCAGGGCCCGCTGCTCACACACCAGGTGCAGCACAGTCATGCCTCACAGAGGAGCAGGGACAGGTATAATCAAAGCAATGCACACCTGTCATCCCAGCACTCCGCAGGCTGAGACAGGAGGACTGCTGTGAGTTTGAGGCCATCCTGGGCTATATAGTGAGACCCTATCTCAAAAAGACAAGAGGGAGGGAGGGAGAGAGGGAGAAAGAAAGGGAGAGAGAGAGATGGATAGGGGCTGGGCCTCAGCACAAAGGCCCCTTGTTCCATCCCAGCACTGCAAAAACAAAACAAACACAATAAAACCAAACACCCCTCCAAATGGCTTGAGCTCACTTTGTAGCCCCGGCTGGTCTCAAACTCACAAAAGCCCTCCTGTCTCAGCCTCCTGAGTGCTGCAATGACTGCGCATATGCCACCACACTGGGCTTCCTTCTAGCCCACAGAAGCTCAGTTACCCGCCTTTTCCCAACTCAGTTTCCTTGTCCAGCTCCATCTGAAGCACAGAGTCCACTGGAGTCTCTGGGTCCCTAACGAGTATGAAGGCTGACATTCATGCCACACAAGCCTGGACACTAGGGGGGCTGGCAGGTTAACTCAATTATCTAAAGTGACTTCTTGAGCAAAATCAACCAGGAGCAAGGGACTGTGGTTCAGTCCCCAGCACATGCTGCACTAGATCCACCCTCAAGGCAGCCTGAGCCAGCCAAAAAAAAAAGAATCCTCAAATTTTTTAGACTAGGTGTGCTGGCATATGCCTGTAATCCCAGCTCTTGGGAGGCTGAACACAGGCGGATCACTACAAGTCCAACCTACAATATGAGACCCTGTACTACACACACACCATTCTTTTTTTAAAAAAATTATTATGGCCGGCTCAGCCTGCCCTGGGGGTGGGGCTGGGGCAGCATGTGGTGCTGGGGATCAAACCACTGTGCCTGCGGTTGCCTAAGCTTTCCTAAGCAGGCGCTTTAGACCGCTAAGCTGTCTTGCTGGCCCCACATACCCCATTGTGATACAACCTCAGACACTTTTCTCCTGTTCCTCTTGTATCAGTTCAATCCTCAGGCACAGTCAAACCCTGAAAACTTTTTTTAAATTTTATCTTTTTTAATTAGCAGAACACATTTATTAGGGGAAAGAAAGCTCTGTTCAAGAGAGGGACAGGAGGGGTTCCTGAGTGGGTGTCCCCCTGGAAACTTTAAGTAATAAAGAAAAGCTTCCCTCCCTTCCACATCTTGCTCTTTAAGATGCATACCTATGTGATTTCTATTGGATTGAGAGTTGCATGGCCATCGCCATCAACCTAATGCCAGAAAATGTTCTTTATGCAATAGGGAACCCCACACCCACAGCACTGCAGTAGTCACCTGTCCCCTCCTAGCCTGTAACTCCAAGGCTACTTCCTGGCCCTGGAGTCATGTGTCCTAGGAATTTCCTGTCATGGAGCCCACGCTGTGTGCTCTAGGCCTGGTGGCTGTCACTGACCACAGTGTCTTCAAGGTCCCTCCACACTCTGTCCATCTGTCCAGGACGGACACATAGGTTTTGCCCACACACTGGCACCATGGGGGACCTTGTCCTATACACTCACAACTGAGCTGCAGGGCCCCAAACACTGCCAGCAGCTGGAGAGGTCTGCAGGGCAAGATGCCAGAGCAAAGGGCAGGTGGACATGGGACCCCGAGACCCAGCACCATGGTCCTCTAAGTGGCAACAGCCTACATCCCTTATACCACGGATAACAGTGCAGGTCCAGCTGGGCGTGGTGGCGCACACCTGTAATCCCAGCACTCGGGAGGCGGAGGCAGGTGGATCAGTGTAAGTTCGAGACCAGCCTGGGCTACAAAAGTGAGCTCAAGGCCAGCCTGAGCTGCACAGTGAGACCCTGTCTCAAAAAGACAATAAAAAAGACCAGCCTGGGCTACAAAAGTGAGCTCAAGGCCAGCCTGAACTGCATAGCAAGACCCTGTCTCAAAAAGATAAGACAAAAAAGAAACAAAAAAACAGTGCAGGTCCACACTGACACAGTCCCTTGGCCTGTGGCTGCTTCCTGCTCAGGACAGAGAAAGGACCTTTGAGAGAGGAACCAGTGCTAAGGACTCAGCTCTGGCTGAGTGTGGTGGTATACACCTGTGATACCAGCACCTGGGAGGCTGAGGCAGAAGGATCCCAAGTTTGAACCCAGACTAGGCTACTGAGTGACTCGATGAGACCTTGTTTCTTTTTTTTTTTTTTTTTTTTTGTGGGACCAGGGTTCAAACTCACGACCTTGCACTTGCCCAGCAGGCACTTGTGCCTCGGAGCTATCTCCCCAGCCCCTGAGACCTTGTTTCAATAAATAAAAAAATAAATACTAAAAAACAACTTTTGTGTGGCCCACTCCCACCCCCCAACCCCCAAGTCACACTCAGCAGCACACAGAGCACCTATGCCTGGCCCCAAACTAGCCCATGCCCGGCAGTGGACAATGACTGAAACTCATGCTGTCATGCTGTCACATTTCTGGAAGCTAGAAGTCCCAAATGGGGGCATCTGCAGTGCACTCCCTCTGGAGGGTCCAGCAGGCAGTCCCCGACACCTCTTCCAGCTTCAGGTGGCCCTGGTATGCCCCACTTGGGGCTGTGCCACTCTGATCTCTGTCTCCTTCCTGGATGGCTTCTGGTTCTGGTATTGGGATTGAACCCAAGGCAGAGCCTTTGCCCTGAGCTCCACCCCCAACTTCTGAGATCAGGTCTCACTCTGTTGCTAACTTGTCCAGGCTGGGCTGGAACTCACGATCCTCCCACCTCAGCCTCCAGGAGTGCTGGGATGACAGGTGGTGTGACCAACTCGCAGCTTCTCTGCTTCTCTCAGGCAGATCAGCTCAGGTTCACCTGCGCATTCCAGGGTGCTGTCCAGGGTGCACCACCTGAGCAGAGACACTTCTCCTGACCGAGCCCTGCAGGAGGGCTCCGGGAGTCAGGGCATACACACAACTGTCTGGTAGCCACCTCTGAACCCACAACACTATGTAACAAGTTACCACACACTCAGCAGCTTAAAAATCATGCCCGGGCCTGGTGGGATGGCTCAGTGGTCTAAAGCGCCTGCTTGGGAAACCTTGGGCGGCTTCAGGGACCGCGGTTCGATCCCCGGCACCACATGCTGCGCCAGCCCTGCCGTCAGGGCAGGCTGAGCCGGCCATAAAAAATGAGTGAATAAACAAATGTTCTGAAACAAGAAATAAATAAATTAATTAATTAAAAAAAAAATCATGCCCATTTCTGAGCTCATGGCTCTGCAGGGCAGAGGCCAGGCCTGTCCTTTGCTTGCAGTCATGAGGATAAAGCAAGGTGATGGGAGGTGACAGTCAGCAGCAACTCATAGCCTCTCCAGGCCTTCCTCTGTACTTGTGGCAGAATCCAGTCCCTAGCCCGGCATGGAGGCCTATATCTGCAATCCTAGTACTCAGGAGGCTGAGGCAGGAAGATTGCTCAGAGTTAGACACCAGCCTGGTCTTCACAGGGGACCCTGACTCAAAAAACCAAAAACCTGCCGGGCATGGTGGCTCACGCCTGTAATCCTAGCACTCGGGAGGCTGAGGCAGGAGGATTGGTGCAAGTTCGAGACCAGCCTGGGCTACAAAGTGAGCTCAGGACCAGCCTCAACTGCATAGCAAGACCCTGTCTCAAAAAGACAAAAAAAAAAAAAAAAAAAAAAAAAAACCAAATAGAATTCAGAACCTTGTTCTCAGCTCCAGGCCACTGCTCTCCCGGGCATGGGTCTCCTCAAAGCTGGCAAGCACTGGCCCTGCTGGCCAGTGGATCACCCTTTAGTTATGTTTTTTTGTTGTAGGCCTGAGAAAACAGCCAGGCAGGGAGGAATCACCATCTTAACCTCCAAGGGCAAAGAACTGAATTCTGCCAACAACCAAAAGAGCTAGAACGAGGTGTCCTCCCCAGAGGCTACAGATAAGGGCCCTGGGAGGGGACACCTCCAATTCTGCTGAGTGGAGCCAGACTTTGAGGAAAAGAACTGTCAGGACAGCCATCAGGCTTGCAGGCGCACCCCATAACTTTAGCACCTGCGAGGCCGAGGCAGGAAGATGGCTAAGAGTTGAAGGCCATCCTGAACTACATATGGAGACTCTGTCTCAAAATAAGTAAGCCGGAGCCACCAGGGTTGGATCCCAGGCCAGCCTTGCTGGCCCTGTCCCAGAGGTACACTGAGATGGCAATTGCCTATAATCCCAGCTCTTGGGAGGCTGTAAACAGGTGGGTCACTGTGAGTCCAATCTAGTAGTGAGACCCTGAATACCCTGTAGATCCTTCCCTAAAATCCAAAATAAATAAATAAGGAAGCAACTAAAAGAAAAGAAACTACTAGACAACACATAGCATCTTATTTTTAAACATGGTAGGGGCAGGGGCACAGTGGTGCACACCTGTAATCCCAGCCTTTGGGAAGCTGAGGCAGGAGGATCCCCATGTGTATGAGGATATCCCGGACTACACAGTGAGATCCTGTCTCAAAAATAAAACAAAACAGGGCTGGCCAAATAGCTCACTGGACTAAAGTGCCTGCTTAGGCAGACTTAGGGGCCAGGGGTTCAACCCCTGGCATGCTATGCTGGCCTGGCCCCTGGGGTGCACTAAGATGGCAATTAAGACTGGGTGTGGTGGCACACATCTGTAATCCCAGCACTTGGTAGGCTGAAAACATGAGAATCACTACAAGTGTGACCTATCGAGGGCTTGTGGGTTAGCTCAGTTGTTTAAACACCTGCTTGGGCAAAGCCAGTCAGGCGCAGGGAACCAAGGTTCGACCCTCAGCTCCATATGCTTGCCTCTTAAGGCAGCCTGGGCCAGCCAAAAAAAAAAAAAAAATCCTGATCTAAACTGATACTGGTAGGGCCCCAGTGGGATGGCTCAGTGGTCTAAAGCGCCTGCTTGGGAAAGCTTGGGCAGCTTCAGGGACCGAGGTCCGATCCCGGCGGCACATGCTGCGCCAGCCCTGCCCTCAGGACGGACTGAGCTGGCCATAAAAATGAGTGAATAAACAAATGAAGGTTCTGAAACAAGAAAAAAAAAATAAAATAAAATAAAAAATTCTTTAAAAAAATAATTAACTGATACTGGGGACAGAAACCAAAGTCTTTTTGAGACAGGGTATCGCTGACCTTGAGCTCACTTTTGTAACCCACGCTGGCCTCCAACTCACACTGGTCCTCCTGTCTCAGCCTTCCAAGTACTGGGATTATAGGTATGTGCCTCCACATCCCGGAAAAAGCAGTTTTTATTCTAAGCTACATGCTCAGCCTATATTTTCTTTATTGAGAGAGTGTCTTGCGGGGGGCCAGGGACACAGCTCCATGGCACAAGTGCCTGCCTGGCAAATGCAAGGTTGTGAGTTTGAACCCTGGTCCCACCAAAAAAAAAAAAAAAAAAAAAAAAAAAACGATGCCCAGGCTGGACTTCAGCTGCGACCCTTTTCCTTCAGCCTCTCAGGCCTGCCTGCCACCATGCTTGAACAGTGTTGTTTGTGGGATTTTGTTACTGGGAAAATGAAGAAAGCTTTTTTTTTTCTTTATGTATTCAGTACAGGTTCTACAGGGTCTTACTACGTAGATCGGACTTGTAGTGATTCTCCTACACTACACTTGGACTGTTTTCAGCCTCCCAAGTAATGGGATTACAGGCATGCACTACCACGCCCAGTCTCAATCCATCTGACCCAGGGGCCATGCCAGCATGGTACTCCGGGTTGAATCCCAGCCACTGTGCTCTAAGCATGTGCTTTAGTCTGCTCAGCTACCTGGCTGGCCCTGTTACAGGAAAAATGAATACAAGCCTACCGGAGGCAAACTGGACGGCAGAACCACATCCCACACTGCTCTTTTTGTCTAGACACATCCTTGCCCTGTGGACCAAAAACAGCATAATCTGCTGTTAACTGGCAGAAGTGCTGTTCCTTTCTCCTGGCTTAGCAAGAACAGCGCAGGCACCCAGGAACCACTGTCCCAACAGCCTCTAGGGCAACTGATGTGGGATGTGAAACAACTCACCTCATTGGTCCCTCCTTGTGATGCGTAAGTGAACAGACAGGTAAACTTGTCCTACAAAGGGAGAGAAAAAAGGCTTGGTAGGAGGTGACCCTCTGGGGCAAGGACACCGGGTCAGGCCTGCAGAATCAGAAGTGAAGAGAGACCCTCTCTGGGAGCAGACACTTGGAGCTCTGGATGGGAGAAAATCATTTTCTTTTTTTTTTTTTTAAGGGAAGAATCTACAGAGTGTTCGGGGTCTCACTACTAGATCAGACTCGTGATCCTCCTGTTTACAGCTTCTCAAGAGCTGGGATTACAGGGGGCACCAAACCCAGCCTAGTCTCAATTGCCATCTCAGCCCCCGACGGGATCAAACTCCTGACTTCTGCACTTGCTTGTAGGCGCTTTAATCCGCTAAACTATTTAGCCGGCCCTTCCTTTTTCTTTGTGTGAGAAAAGTTCTCCCTTTGTCTTTCGGTCTGGACTTAATCAAGCTCTTGAAGATCTTCCTGCCTCAGCCTCCCATGGGCTGGGATTACAGGCATGTGCCACTACCCCTGGGGGGGGGGGCTTTCTGAGCTATTTCCTCTCCTGACAAAAAGGCTTAACAGATACTGCCCCTAGCAAATCACTTGGCTACGAGGAAGCGCTCAACACGTGTTAAACGCGGAAACAGTTGTCAACGCAGGAAGGGGGAGCTGAGGAAGCCGCTTTTCCCAGCGAGCTGGGAACAACGTTGGCCTCCACCCGGGTGTGCTGGTTTCACGAAAGGCGCCGTCATAGGACCTCTGGGACCTCGCGTGAGGACGCGGGCGACACAGACCGCGGCCATTGCCCCAGCCCCTCCCTTCCCACCCGAGGGTCAGGCGCCTTCCGGACGCCGAGCACGGGTGACAGTGGGAGGGTGGCGAGGCTAATGCCACGCCCCCTTCGGAACACCCTCGTCTCAGCCCTTCTCCCCAGTGAGCCCCCACCACTCGAGCCTGTGACCCGCCCTGGCCTCTGACTCTACAGCCCGCTGCGACTCTCGTTCAGACACTCCGGGCGACGGCGACACTTACCCCGGGTCCGACGTTCTGGGAGAAGGAATGCACGACTCCACCGGGCCGCACGTCAAACGCCACTGTCGTGGGCTCGGACACTGCCCCTGCCGACCTCAAAGCCACCGCCGCCAGGAGCAGCGCGGACAACCAGGCCGTGCCGTAGACGTCCCAGTTTCTGCTGGGCGCCGCCATTTTCGGGACGGGCACGGCGGGCGGGGGCGCGCGGACGGGGCGTGGCGAGGGCTACGTAGGGCGAGCAGCGCGGGCCACGTCAGCCTACGGCGGCCACGTGCCCTCTGGCCCCGCCCCTTCCGCTTCCAGCGGCCCGGTCGGGGAGGGCTCGGGCAGCAATGATTGGCTGAACCGCTCTTCCAATGAGTAAGCGTGGGCTGGGCCGAAAGGTTGTGGTTGTTTTTTAGCCACACACCTGTAGTGGTTGCTGTCGCTACCTTCAATGGACGCACAAAACGAATGGAAAAGACACGAGGGATCTTACTTTTCACGTGAAATTAATCTTTTCTAAATTTTTATTTTTTATTTTTTTAATTTTAATTTTATTTTATCCAAGCCTTGTTTGTTTATTTGCGTTATGGCCGGCTCAGCCTGCCCTGGGGGTGGGGCTGGCGCAGTATGTGGTGCCGGGTATCGAGCCTCGGGCCTTGCGGTTGCCTAAACTTTTCTAGGCAGGCGCTTTAGACCGCTAAGCCGTCTCACCGGCCTTTTTTAAATTTTTAAATTATTTATTTTTATGTATGTGGTACAGGGTCTCACTGTTCAGCTCTGACTGCAAGTGATCGCCCTGTTTTCAGCCTCCCCAGCGCTGGGCTTACAGGCGTGCACCACCACCGCGTCAGACTCCTTAGAGGGCTCAGCGGGCCCCAGGGGCGGTGTCCGCCCTGCATGCCAGGCCAGGTGTCAAACCCTGGTCCCTAAGCTTGCCTAAGCGGGCACTTACTCCACTGAGAAATACATAAATTTAAAATAATAATAATAGTAATAATAATAATCTTCTAGGGAGCCATGAGTATAGCTTGGTGGAACATCGTCTGCCTGGCAAGTGCAAGAGTTTGCTTTTTTTTTTTTTTTTTTTTTCCCAGATTATGGCAGCTCAGCCTGCCCTGGGGGTGGGACTGGCACAGCATGTGGTGCTGGGATTGAACCTCGTTCTCTGCAGTTGTCTAAGCTTGCCTAAGCAAGGGCTTTAGACTGCTGAGCCATCTCGCTGGACCCAAGGTCCTGAGTTTGATTCCCAATACACACAAGCAAAAAAGTATTTTCCCCTTCTGGTACTGGGGATTGAACCCAGCGAGTTCACACTGAGCTACATCCCCATCATTTTTTTATTTTTATTTTGAGCTGTCTCCCAAACTCACCAAGTGGCCCAGGGTGCGCTCAAACCTGCCATTCTCTGGCTGTGGGCTCTGAAAACACTAGGAGCCAGGCACCACTCCTGGCTGCTTATTCATTTTTACATGATGTCAGTTCAGACAACATTTGATGGCTGCCATTGTACATAAGTTCCTTAGCATTTCAGAGTATATTGCCAAGTATAAAAATAGTGGGTTTTGGGCCCGGCGGGATGGCTCAGTGGTCTAAAGCACCTGCTTCGGAAAGCTTGGGTGGCTTCAGGGACTGTGGTTCGATCCCTGGCACCACATGCTGCGCCAGCCCTGCCCTCGGGGCAGACTGAGCCGGACATAAAAATGAGTGAATAAACAAAGGTTCTTAAACAAAAAAATAAATAAATAAAAAATTCTTTAAAAATAGTGGGTTTTTTCTTTTCACCATGGAAATCATTTTTTATCAGTATTAGTTTTTCGTGTGTGTGTGTGTGTGTGTGTGTGTGTGCAGAGCCTCAGTACACAGCTCCAACTTCTAGTGATTCTCCTGTTTTCAGCCTCCCTTGTGCTAGGATTACAGGCCTGCACCACCATGCCCAGACTCTGTCACATGCTCAGCAGACCTCAGCCAGCACGGCATGTGGTGCCAGGGATCAAACCCTGGCCCCTGCACTTACCTAGGCAAGCACTTAGTCTGCCAAAGTATCTTGCCAGCCCTTTAAGAGCAATATTAACAGCAACCTAGAAAATGCTGCTTATTACAACTTCCTCTTGCTTGAAAAAAATTTAGTAGAAGAAAATAGAATGAAAAGCAGGATATCTGCATAGCCTTTAAGTATTTTTTCCCTAAGGTACTTATTAACAAAGAAGAGAAAAAAGGCAATTTTATGGTGGATGGTGGGCAGTGTTATCAGTAGTAATGACAGTGCTGTTACAGACCCACTGATGAGAGGGCACTGCCCCAGAATCCTCTGGGATTCTGCCAGAAATGCTTGACCAGTCTAATCATGAGCTCACCACTGGACAAAACCAAACTGGGGGACATTTTTTTTTTTTTTTTTTTTTTTGTCTTTTTGAGTTCAGGCTGGCCTTGAACTCACTTTTGTAGCTCGGGCTGGTGTCGAACTCACACTGATCCTCCTGCCTCAGCCAGGTATGTCCTTCTTGTGCAGAGGTATTTAGGGTGGTGGAACTGGGGACCGAACTGCCAAGGGCTTCACACTGAGCTGCACCCAGGGCTGTATGTGGAGGCAGGGTCTCACTAAGTTTCCTAGGCTTGGATTTGTGATCCTCCTGCCTCAGCCTCCCAAGTAGCTGGGATTATAGTGCCTGACTGTACTGGGATTTCAGAGTGGGGCTTGTGAAAGCCTCTGGGAGAGGGACTGAGCTCAGTGGTCCCTCTGTGCTGGCAGGAAGCCCAAGGGCCCAGGTGCCATCGCCAGGGCCTTGTTTGGGGTCTCAGCTGTTGGCATCGTGTCCTGCTTGCTTGGCATTTCCTGGGAGCAGAGTGAGCCTCTGAACTCAAGGACCCATGGTGGGTGCTGCTCTGAGGGTCCCAGATCCACTTACCTTGTAGATGCCCAGGGACACTGGCTCTTGGGGACAGCTAGATTGTCCCCTGCCTGTCCACTACTGGGTTGGTCACCATCCAGGGGTGTGACAGTCACCCCACCCTGAATTTTGGGCCAAGGTGGCCCCAGGTCCCCTCCCCCTAGGGCAGCGTCAGGACTTCAGAGCCTTAGGCAAGTGACAATGTCCCATCTGGGACTGTTTAATGAGTCTACTTCTTACACGCATAATTATAAAAGAATAAGAATCGACAAAAATATTTTCTTTCCATAATATGTAGAGGTGTTTTCTTTTCTTCCTTCCTTTTCTTTTTTCCTTTCTTGCCCAAACTCCAGGTGGGGAAGGGAAGGAAACGGGACCAGGTCCCCACAGTGGGCACAGCTCCTGCTCCGACCCCTGGGACCCTGGTATTGCAGCCAGCCAGATGCATGTAGCTGGGAGGGGCTGGCCAGGGGAAGGACCTTCCTATGTCCACGGTTGTCGCCCCCAGCAGGCCCTGGCCACTCTGTCCTCTGGGCTTTGGGACAATGGGGCTCATGGTCGCAGGCAAGACACTCCACTGCCTGGCCACACACCCCGACCCTAGATCTAAGTACCCCTTGCGTTCTGTCTCTTAAACAACTATGTAAAATGCCCCTTGGGACAACATGGATATGAAGGGGGTGGCTGGTGGGGAGGACAGGCATTGGCATGCTCCTGTGCTGGGGACGGTGGTAGCTAGCTCAGGGCACCAAGGCCATCCAGGTGGAGGACACCCAGGGCCAGGGGCCCCCTCGCTTCCCAGCCTGGCTCCCTCAAGTCTCTACTGGCCAAAGTGCCTGGTGTCTGGGCTGTGGCCCCACCAGGGCCCCGCGGGGCTGTGGCTTCCTCTGCTGTGGGGAGGGGTGACCTGAGGCATGGCCGCCCAGGGATGGGCCACGGTCTCTGTCCTGGCAACCAAGAAGCAGCAAGCAAACAAACCAGGAGCGGTGAAAAAAAAAAAAAAAAAAAAGAGGGATCGAAGGCGACGGGGCAGTAAAGGCAGCGGTGCTGGCAGCTCCTCCAGGGCCTGCAGTCCCTTGGCCGGTGGGCAGGCCTGGGGTCTCTGGGTCCCTCTGCCCAGCCTGGGTGTTGTGCTCTGACAAGAGGCTCGGCAGCACTTAGAGGTATTCCTGGAGAAAGTGCAGCAGCGTGACCTCGTAGTGCTCGCCCGACTCCGGACAGCGGATGCTGTGTCTCTCGTTGGGGTAGATCTGCAGGGAGCGGGGACACAAGGCCTGAGGTGGGACAACCCCAGTCTTGGGGCTCCTCCCTTGCTTCCAGAAGTGGGGTGCCCATGGGCCTTATGAGGGGCCCAGGAAAGCAAGGCCCACAAAGCTTATTTTTGGAGGCGTGGAAGGCTGAGGCTGGCTGAGTCCCACATGCCAGTCCTGGGAGCTCCGAAAGTAAGGCTGTCCTCAGGTGTCCTGGCCTTCAGCCACTCTGTTGTGCCACCAGCCCTGTCTGAACTGAGTGAGCTGAGCTCCAGGTCCCCCAAGTAATAACCAATCTGGCTCCTCCCACTACATGAGGGAATGTGACCAATGGCCACAGTAGCCCTGGTGCTGGGGTCATGCCCACGGGACTGTCCAGGCCTCTGAGCCCTGGATCAGCCAATGCCCAGCCTCTTGGGTGGATGGAGACAGAGGCATTGATAGTGCTTTTGGCCATAAATCCAGCATCAGCAGTTCCCTGCTGCCCCAGGGCTAGAGGGACAGGTGATACCTACCCTGGAAATCCCAAAGGACCTGGCCAGCAGGTGGTGTTCCCTCTGCCCTGTCCACTTTCTCTTTCTTTTCTCCCCTCCCTTTCTTCTGTTGGGGATTGAACGTATGGCCTCTGTACTGCACTATGTCTTCAGCTTCTTATTTCTTATTATGAGGCAGGGCTCAGGTCTCTAAATTGCTAAGTAATCCAGGCTGGGCCCAAACTTTTTTTTTTTTTTTTTTTTTTTTTTTTGTCTTTTTGAGACAGGGTCTTGCTATACAGTTCAGGCTGGCCTTGAGCTCACTTTTGTAGCCCATCCAGGCTGGTCTCAAACTCACAGTGATCTTCCTGCCTCAGGCTCCCAAGTACTAGGATTACAGGCATGCACCACCATGCCTGGCTCAGGCCCAAGTTTTGGATCCTCCTGCTTCCCCTCCCAGACAGCTGGGGTGACAGGTGTGCACCCCTGAGCCCATGGAAGGTGGGTTCTGAGCCGTCCCCTTTTTTCCAGGCACACAAATGTCAAGTGGCCCACTTCCCAGGGAAACAAGGTACCAAGCTGCCCACCACCTCATCCCCTCTACCTGGGTTCCTTCCATCCATCTCTATATAGGTTGCAGGTCTGAAGACACCATTCCCAGCCTAGATCTTGGAAAAAACTCACACTGCCGACAGGACTGTCCCCCATCAGCTCCTCACCTAGCAGGGACTCTGCTTTTCTCCCTCCCTGGCCAGCATGGCAGGACCTGCCAAGCCCTGGCTCCTGGAAAGCTGTCCTCAGTGCTCTGTCACATGGTTCCTCATCTGTTCTAAGGAAACAGATCCTTACCAAGACAGAAGCTCTGCTCCTTAGACACCTACCTCCTTCAAGTAAAAACTCTGAACTCAAGCCAGGCATAGTGGTGCACCCCTGTAACCCTAGCACTCGGGAGCCTTTAAGTATGGGGATCACCGAGTTCGAGACCAGCCTGGGCTACCAAGTGAGCTCAAGGCTAGCCTGAACTACATGGTAAGACCCTGTCTCAAAAAGGAAACAAACCCAAAACCCCTGAACTCATCACCTTAGCCCCATTTCCAATTGAAGCCATCCTGTGCCCATCCATTACCCTCCTCCCACCTAAGCCCCGCCTCCTTCCAAAACCCACCCACCTGACCACGCCCCAATCTGCTCCTTCCTGCTTCCAGCCCCACCTCCACCCCCAACCCCTGGAGGTCCAGCTCTCTAACTTCTCCTCCTATACCTAAGGAGCCTGGGATCCTTCCCTAGCAGGCCTGAGGCAACAGAGGCCACGCACCTGCAGTTGGTAAGGTTTCCCTGCCCGGATCAGTTGCGAGACGAGGAAGTTTGTGTGGAAAAAGTGCACATTTTCATCCAGGAAGCCGTGGAGGATCAGCAACCGGTTGGGCCTGGAGGATGGGGTAGGCATTTGAGGCTAGGGCCACTGCCGGGGCTCAGTACCAGTCTCTAGTCCTAGCGTGGGACAGCTGGCAGGTAGGGGCACCCTGGTTCTATGGCAAGAGAGGGAGGGGCACACACCTTGGCAACTTGTGACAACATTCTAAACCCATCCTGGACCCAGTGGGCACTTACGTGTATGAAAAGTGGCCAGGATGCCTAAAGATGTAAATTTTTTATTTTATTTGCCTTTTTTGAGATAGGGTTTCACTGTGCAGTTCAGGTGGACCTAGAACTCATAATCCTCCTGCCTCAGCCTCCTGAGTAGTGCGATTACAGGAGTATGTCATCATGCTGGACCTAATTTTTTTTTTTTTTTTTTTTTTTTGAGATAGGGTCTTTTCATTTAGTTCAGGTTGACCTTGACAGGGCCTGGCTAAAGTGCCCAGGCTGGATTCAAACGTGCAATCCTCTTGCCTCAGTTTCTAAGAGAGGGGTGATGACAATCATGCCACTGTGTCTGGTTTTTCATTTTATAAAAGAGAGGTCAGACTTATTTAATTTAAAGTAACTGTTTGGAGGCGGAGGATTCAACACCTGGTGCCTCTGCAGTAGCCCGCACTCCCCCACCTCTGGGTGCACAATACTGCCCACTGCCCCAGTTGTGGTCCTGACATCTGCTGAGCTGTGCTGTCCAGGGATTTATCTATGAACCGAAATGTGGGCACGTGCGCCCCCTGCTGGCGGTCAGGTCCTGTGACATCCAGTCAGGCTGTGCCAGGTCATGCTCCACAGGTCCCTGGGAGCGGCTCTCACGGACTTGCGGGTGGCTGCCTGAGGCCCTGCAACACTAGCCAGGTGGAGACACGACAGAGAACGCCACCAAAGCCTAAGCGTTTAGAAGACATCCGGGTGTCTGTTCCTCATGCTGTCACCTGGCAGGGGTCTAAATTCCACAGGAGAGCGTGACAGAGGCTATGTGACAAATGTTATGGCTATACTCAGGGCAGTAAAGTCAAGAATGATGGGACACGCCTGTCATCCCAGTACTCTAGCTGGCTGAGGAAGGCAAGTTCAAGTACTACCGGGGCAATTTAGCAATGCAACAAGTCTCAGAAAATAAAAAAGGCTGGGGCTTCAGCTCTAAGGCCGGATCCCATCCCCTGTGGGACAAATAACAATAAAATAAACCCTGTGGCAAGCGCTTTGGGGGGCAAAGTATTGGGGTGTGTGAGAAGTGTGAAACTATCTCCTCCATCTTGGCGAGGCTCAGGGTGGGCAAGGCCTTACTCGTTGGGCAGCTTCTCCACGTGCAAGGCCACGGAGCCCGCCTCATAGCCCTGCTGGTTGTTTTCTGGTACATCCATGTAGCGTTCTGTGTACCCGGTGTCGTAGGCCATCCACACGGTGACTGGCGCTCCTGCGATTGCCACCTAGGGGCACAGCGGTGGGTGGACAGGGAGAGATGGAGAGAGAAAGAGAGGCGTCTGTCCGGAGGCATGGGGCTGGGCATGCATGTGAATGGGAGGGAAGGGACCCTGGCCAGCTGTCCCGTGGGCTGTGCCTGGGGCTGTGTGCTGCTCCGGGGAGGAGGGCACTGCAGGAGGACACGGAGGTCCCGGCCCCGCTTCCTTCTCCTCCTCATGGCCGCCGCCCCGTGCCCCGACTGCGCCACCGGCCTGGGCCCCCTCCCCGAAGCTCTCCACACCATGCCCCACCTCTGCCCTTCCGAGGCCGGGGTCCCAGGCTCAGCCTCCCACAGAGAGCTGCCGGCGGGCTGGGGCTTTTGTGCGGCTGGATGCCATCCTGGGGTCGGCGATGGCGGGCAATGAGGAGGGGGGCTCGGCCCCGTGGGGCTGCTGCGGAGAAACAGCCACGTGGCGAGGGCCCTGGGCAGGCGCCTCCCCCTCGGTTGGCTGGGTGGCGTGGGTGTGGCCGCGGGGGTGTGGGCGGGGCCTCAGGGCAGAGGCGGGGCCTACCTTGAACACCTGCGGCTTGTGGATGAGCCCCATGAGTGACAGGAAGCCACCGTAGGACCAGCCATGGATGGCAACACGGCTCAGGTCGATGAAGCCGTACTTCTGGGCCACAAACTGCAAGCCCTCCACCTGGTCTTCAATTTCTACCTGGCCCTGGGGGTGAGGCCGGCAGGCTCAGTGGCCACCTCCACGGCACCCAGCACCCAGCTCTGCCCCATGAGCGCTACTTCTCCTAGGTCAGGAGCAGGTCTGTCGCCCCGACCCATGCCAGACCCTGCCCACTCTTGTGGAGATGATGGCCCTGCGTGAGATGCAGTGACTGGGGCTTGTGTTGAGGATGCAACACCCGTCACCATTATTACAATTTGTCACCTCTGCCAAACACTAGGTGATGGCTTCCTCACGAGGCGGCATGACAAGACGCGGGCATCAGGAGGGCTCCCTCTCATGACAGATCAGTGCCCTTATAAAAGGCAGACTGTATGTTTTGCCCTTTGCATCCCTTCCTGCTAGAGCCTCCCACCGCCTCCCAGGGGGTGGGAGCCAAGGCTGTGCCCTGGAAGGCGAGCATAGCCTTTTGCATACGCCTGTCCTGGGGGCGCCTAGATCCTGGCAGCCCTTCCTCCGGTACTGGGCAACAGAGACTTGAGCTGTGGTATCTTAGTAGGGTAGGGAATGGAGGGAGACATTACTATCACTGTCACCACTGCTACCATCCTCATTATCATTGCTTCTATTGTAGTCCTCATCCTCACTGAGCTCCACCACAGTTACAGCCACCTTATCCCTCTGGCCCAGCCACAGGACTTCCTGTGGGCCCTGCCTATCCTGCTGTGTCTGGCTGCATGTGGCCAGGCACAGGTGGCTGGTATGTTTACCTAGGTCCCTTGGGTCCAGCTCAGAACCAAACATCAAAGCAGGGCTCCTGCTTTGTTCTAAAGGCTGCCCCAGGGCCTAGCAGGATGGCTCAGGGTCTAAAGCGCCTGCTTAGGAAAGCTTAGGCGGCTGGTTGCAGGGACCAGGGTTCGATCCCCAGCACCACATGCTGCGCCGGCCCTGCCCTCAGGGCAGGTTGAGCCGGCCATAAAAATAAATAAACAAACAAAAGTTCTTTAGAAAGAAAGAAAGAAAGGTTGTCCCAGTTCATTTTTTTTTTTTTTTTTTTTTTGTCTTTTTTTGAGACAGGGTCTCACTATGCAGTTCAGACTGGCCTTGAGCTCACTTTTGTAGCTCAGGCTGGTCTCGAACTCTCACTGATCCTCCTGCCTCAGCCTCCTGAGTGCTGGGATTACAAGCATGCGCCACCATGCCCGGCTCTGTCCCAGTTCTGTTATCCCTGCCAGGACTATCCTGCAGATGGGCTCAGCTCCCACCCATGAGACATAGGGTGCCCTTTCCTGACTTGGGCAGGGCCCAGAGCAACTCAGACAGGAAATTACCATTTGGTTTTTCAGGGCCCCTTCAAATCGAAGCCCCCGTTGACATGAACCCCGCCCGTCAATCACAACCACAGCATAGCCCAGGGACGCCAGCGTGTTGAGCCGCAGGTACTTGATGCCTTTGAAGGAGTTATTCACCAGCTGCACCTGTGGGAGACAAGGGGCCATGAGCATCTAGGAGAGGCACAAGGCAAAGGGGCCAGGGGAGGGGCCGGGTGCACCCACCTGGGGGCCCCCATACACAAAGAGCACGGTGGGGTGCTTCTTCCCTGGCTGCAGGGTGTGAGGTTTGTAGATCATGCCGTAGAGCTGCACATCTGACCGCGTGTGGAAATGGAAGATCTCAGGGGGCACATAGTCAGGGGGACAGCCTGAGGGAGAGGGGCGTCTGTGACTTCTGGGCCAAGCTGCTAGGTTGGCCACACCCAGCTGCCACCAGGCTCCATGCCCTCCCCGCCTCCAAGCCCCAGAGGGGGCATGAAAAGCTCCCCTCTTCCTCTGGGCTTCCTCAGGTATTTAGAGTCAGAGGGTCCAGGAGAAAAACCCTGCAGATGACTAATGGGGAACCATGGGTGAGCAAGTATGAATATTCAGACAGATCCCTGAGCTGAGAAAGCTTGTCCCTTCCTGGCTACCCTCCACTCTTTGCTGCCCCAAAGAGAATGACTCAGCATGGCCAGGAACCTGACCTTGCTGACCCCTTCTGGGGGAACCACAGGCCTGGAGGGCAGGAGGCAGCTCCCTGCACAGGCTGCTGCTCACTGAGTTTGTTCTCTTTTCTGTGAGACTGAATATTGGACCCAGGGGCTTTGCACTGAGCTCCATAACCAGCCCTTTGGATTTTTTTATTTTGAGTTAAGGTCTCACTGTATTGCTGAGGTGCCAAGGCTGGCTTGAAGTTTTCCTACCTCAGCCTGCCAGAATGCTGGGATGACAAGTGCATACGACCATGCCTGGCTTTCTTTTGTTTTTCAGACAGGGTCTTGCTAGGCAGTTCAGGCTGGTCTTGAGCTCACTTTTGTAGCCCGGCTAGTCTTGAACTTGCACTGATCCTCCTGCCTCAGCCTCCCAAGTGCTGGGACTATAGGCATGCACCACCACACCCAGCTTGCATGCCTGGCTTTATAACTGATTTTTTCTTTTCTTTTTTTTTTTTTTTTTTTGTCTTTTTGAGACAGGGTCTCACTGTACAGTTCAGGCTGGCCTTGAGCTCAGTTTTGTAGCCCAGGCTGGTCTCGAACTCTCACCGATCCTCCCACCTAAGCCTCCCGAGTGCTGGGATTACAGGCGTGCGCCACCACGCCCGGCTCTCTGATTTTTTACAAAGTGACACTGGTTGTCCAACTGCTGAGGAGCTGAGGGTTGCCCGGAGTGATGGCTTGCATAGCCCAGGCTGGTCTCCAGCTCCCTGTGATCCTACCACACCAGGCCTGTGCTACCACACCTAGCAAACTCCAGCCTCTACTTTGTGCCCTGCAGCTAGGCCTTGAGGGTGAGCAGGAAGGCCGAGGTAGAAAGGCAGAAGCCGGGTTGCCTGGACCCTGATGCGCATCACCCCAGGACCCCAGGACCAACTGCCTGGCCACCTCATCTGGCTGCTTGAACGCTGGCAAGGATCCCAGGGCTGCTCTACTCACTGGCTGCCTCCATCATGCTGGCCCAGAAGCGCGGCTGCTTGTGCAGGGGGTCGTCGTCGGGGCCACTGAGCTTGTACACGTGCACGCAGGGCGGGGTGCTCACGCTGCTATAGTGGCTGATGAACATGTCAAAGTTCTGCAGGCGGTGGGCAGAGTGCTTGCACCAGGAAATGTGGCTGCCACACCAACCCCGGCTGTCCCTCCTGCCATGCTCGCCTCTCCCCGTCTCCAGGTGGACCAGACTACAAGGCCACCCCCGCCCTGTCAGTCAGCTGTCAGGACAGAGACAAGTGCCCACCTGTCTAACAGGCCTGAGCGGGCTAGCTCTGCTCCCCACCAAGGGAGCTGCAACGTGGCTGTGGCCATGACAGCACCATATTCGCCTGTGGAGACTAGGACCCTGGGGTGGCACCCACCTGGCTCATGGAGCAGCTATGAGAGAAGCCAGGGGTGGTGAGGCGCACGATCTCACCAGCTGTCTCATAGCTGACCACATAGAGGTGGTGCTCCAGCGGCGTATCTCTCGTCCCTTGGAAGTACACCAGCTTAGTCTCCTCATTGACCCAGATCTGTGGGGGATGGGCTCCTGTGACCAGCATCTGGACAGCCAGGACTTCTGTCCTCTCCCTGCTGGCCCTGCACCTGTGGTCAGGGAACCCACTTGTCCCTTGCCTCTAAGAGAGGCCCCTGTCTGACCCAGCATTCTCTGGCAGGGCTGGACTCACAATGCAGGGCCTGGACAGTCCCCCAAGATAGTGCAGACAGAGCCTGGGACCCACAAGTCCCTGACCTCCTCAGCCTGTCCATCAGGCCTCATGAGCTCTTTGGGGCACCTAGACCAGGATGGTCGTAGGAGGACACACAGCTGTAGATGTTAACATCTGCTTTGACAAATCTCCAAAAGGAGAGGGGCTGGGGAGATAGCTCCAAGGCACAAGTGCCTGCTAGGCAAGTGCAAGGTCGTGAGTTTGAACCCCAGTCCTGAAAAAAAAAAAAAAAAAAAAAAAAAAAAAAAACTCCAAAAGGACCTTAGAGCCCCACAGGATGGAGGACACACTTGCCCTGACCAAAGGGGCTGATGGGACTGGCCAGATAGCTCAGTGGACTAAAGCACCTGCCTAGGCAGAGAACAGGGACCAGAGCTTGATCCCCAATGTCAACTGAGACTGGGCATGGTGGCGCACGCCTATAATCCCAGCGCTTGGGATGTTGAAAAACAGGAGAATCATTATGAGTCCATCTGATCTGTGTAGGAAGATCTTGTATCCCTTGTACGAAACACATAAAAAAGGGGGGTGGGGTGACTGGTGGGAATGGCTGAAGCCTGGAGTGATGCAGCCTATGTGACATGGGAAGGAGCCAGGGGCAGGCAGCCTCCTGGGGTGGGGATGTTGGGGTGGCTTTTCAGAGGGCAGAGGTGGCGATATGAACAGATGGACAGTCATTGTAGGTCTGGGTGCACCCGCAGCAGCAATGCACACCTAGAATTGCTTCGCTGAGGGAGGCTGAGGCAGGAGGATCACAAGCTTAAGTCCTACTTGGGCAACTTAATGGGGTCTCTATGTCAAAATAAAGAGTAAAGAAAGATAAACAATACTTTTAAAGGTAACTGGATGTAACTGGAGACAATACTGCTAAGTGAGATAAACCAGACGGCAAGGGCAAACACCGCACTGTCTCCCTAGGGGGAGAAGTGCCTGGTGGCACAGGGATGGGCTCAGCCTACGCCAGGCCCAGGCTGGGGTGCGAGCCCCCCAGGTGAGCTGAGATCTGATGATGCAGACCTGGAGCCTACTGCTTCCTACTGCCACCCTGGCTTCTGAGCCCCAGGTACTCAGGCAGGAAGGAGGGGGCAGAGCAGGAGGGGAAGTGGCTGGGAGGGGCGAGGCGCTGCGGGCCCACAGGGGGCAGTCGGTACCTTGGAGCCGTGCCGGGCCAGCACCTCCCATTCACCACTGGTCAGTGCCATCTCCTCCTTGATGGGGCATTTAAACTCATCTGGAAGGAGGAAAGGTGAAGAGGTAAGGGGACGTGAGGACCCAAAGGCACAGAGGCCACACTCCACCCACACCGTGGCCGGGTCCATCCCTGCTTTGTGGATGCCAGGCCCAGAGTTTCCCAAGAAGAGCCCACAGGAGTTTTCTTGGGAGATACCCAAGCTTGGAAACCTCTGAAGACCAGAGGACATCCTTTCTGCAGATGTGACAAGGCCCAAATGGGACCTCACCAGCACAGTGGGGTTCTGCAGGCCCAGACTCTGCTGGGAGTGAGAACCGGCTGAGGTGCTAGGACGCCTTTTATTGGGACTGGGGTGCAGGTGTCACTCTGAACTGGACTGGGAGGACGATGACACCTTCTTCCGAATCCCCTGGGGCCCAAGAGGAGCTGCGGTAAACACATCTCAGGAGAAAGTTTCCTGGGCAGCCATGGGCAGAGCAGTGGTGAACTGGGGGTGTGGAGGTGCAGGCGTGGGACAACCTCGGGGTGCAAGAGTGCCCACACACCCACAGGAGATCTACAGTGCTCCCACAGTCCTGGGGCTGTGGCTGACCCTGTACCCCCTTGGCCATGGAGCACCCATACTCATGTCTAAGACCCAGCCCAAGGCTCTTTCTCTCCCTAGGGAAAGCCCATGATCTCAGGGGGGCCTCTTTCAGTCTGTGCCCCAGAACCTCCTGGGTGCTCATGCTGTCTCCCCTGGCAGACCGAGCACTGATGGCACCAGCGCCGCTGTCATGGCACACACGTGGGGACACCCCAGGTCCAGTGCTTTGACCTCCTCATCTCTCGGCCTAAGTGCCATGCAGAAACCAGAGGAGTCATCTTGATCCCATGAAAGACACCTGGCTTTCTGATGCCCTCCGGGCCAAGGCCTAAGTCTCCTGCTGCCCGCAAGGCCCTGCTTGGCTGCCGACCCCCTCCCTGCTCCCTCTGCTCCAGCTCCACAGGCTCCACACTGCCCCTACATAGCCTTGGCTCTGTCGTACCCTGTGCCTTGCACAGCTGTGCCGTGGCAGCCGTCACCTCTGCAGGCTGCTGTCCCACAGCTCGCCGTCCAGAGCTCCTGACCCTTGTTGTGAAGGAAGCCGTGGGCCCACTGCCCACTCACTCCGTGGCCCTACTCAGGGACAGCGTCTGTTCTTAGAGTGCTGCCCACCTCCTCCCCAGGAGCCTTCCACAGGACCAGGGTGCCTGGGGACTCTTCATGCCACTCCAGCCTTGGCGTCTAGAGCCAGGGTCAGTCCTGCCTTCTGTTGGGGCTGAGAGTGACTTCAGCCCTCTAGTCTCACTACTCCACCATGGGGCTGGGTCTGTCTGCAGAGCCCTGGGTGTGCAAAGGGCCTGTGGCACAGTGGGTGCTTCACGCTGGCGGGCCCCACCATGCATTGCCTGTTGGGAGCCCCTGGCCTCTCAGCAGGCTGCTCACCTTCCCTGGGGCTAAGCGGCTCCGTCCAGTCATAGCCGCTGGGGTTCAGGAGGGCAGTGACTTTGTACAGGTGGCAGAAGCCGGTCTTACACTCATTGGCCCGGAGGAAGCAGAACTCCTCAGACCCCTCGGTCTGGGGGAAGGGGTAGAAGATGTCGTGGACCTGAGCAGCAGAAGAGGAGGTGGGTCAGGAGGGGGAGCCCCGTCCGTCAGTCACTGGCGCCATCTCTGGGGACCAAGATGCACACAGCCCGCCCGACTTACATTGATCCAGACGTTGGTGACCTCCTCGTACACCACGTGTGGCTGGGCGTTCTTGGGCACAGCCCCAGCCAAGGCTACCCGCTGCTCCTCGCTCTCGGGGGATGGGATGAACAGGGCTGGGGGCAGGAGCACAAGCTGGAGCCGCTGCTGAGGCCGGTCCAGGAACATGGCCCAGGCGCTAGGACACAGGTGAGACCAACACCCTCACCGAGGGCTCTGGAAACTGTGGCCTTTGTGGCCAGGGCTTGGGTAGCATTTTGCAAACTTGTGTTTTCCTTCTCAACAGTTCCTTGTCCAACGGGTACTCGTTCTTTTTACAATACTGGGGATGGAGCCCGGAGCCTCTGCATTGAGCTACATCTCTAGCCCTTTGGTTTTTATTTTTTGGTACAGAACTTGAACTCAGGACCTCAACTCAGGCAGGTGCCATGCCACTGAACTAGGCTCCAACCATACTTTTTGTTTTGAGCTAAGGCACTAAGTTGCCCAGAATGAGCACGAACTTGCAGTGCTCCCACCTCAGCCCCTCAAGATGCCAAGATAGCAGGCATGGGCCAGCGTGCTCAACTGAGTGGAAACCATTTCAGTTTCGGTTTCCCTCTCAAGCTAGGTCAGCATCCTAAGTAGAAAAGCGCTCCTCCACAAGGACAGCAAGCAGCAAAAGCATGGAAGAGGAGCGGAGGGGAGCCCCAGGCCCCAGGCCAGCCCTTGCTGGTTGCTGGGCCTATGCCTTCTGGAAAGGTGCTAAGAAACCCCAGCAGGGCAAGTACACTTTCCCACGAAAGCAGGGACTCAGCTCTGCCCTGATAGCATGAAAGAGCCACAGGTCACCAGGGAGGGAACACATAGGGCCAGAGCCTTCACAGGTGAGAGGGAGGCAGGAACTTCCTATGCTTCACTGTGATAAAATCCCCCACCCAGCCCCTTCGCATACACCCATTCGGGATCACACTCCCAAAGGCTCAGGCAGGAGAATCATCCTGAGCTCAAGGTCAGCCTAGACTACACATTGAGAGCCTGTCTCCAAAACAAAACCAAATGCTGGGTGTGGTGGCGCACACCTGTAATCCCAGCACTCGGGAGGCTGAGGCAGGAGGATCTGTGCGAGTTCGAGACCAGCCTGGGCTACAAAAGTGAGCTCAAGGCCAGCCTCAACTGCATAGCAAGACCCTGTCTCAAAAAGAACAACAACAACAACAAAAAAAACATGTACCCAGCCCTTGGGAGGCTGAGGCAGGAGGATCAGTGTGAGTTCGAGACCAGCCTGGGCTACAAAAATGAGCTCAAGGCCAGCCTGAACTGCATAGTGAAACCCTGTCTCAAAAAGACAAATTAAAAAAACAAAACAAAACAAAACAAAACATGTGAGGCCCGGCAGAATGGCTCAGTGGTCTAAAGTGCCTGCTTAGGAAAAGCTTAGGTGGCTGTAGGGACCACAGTTCGATCCCGGGCACCACATGCTGCGCCGGCCCTGCCCTCAGGGCAGGCTGAGCCGGCCATAAAATTAATAAATAAACAAACAAAAGTTCTGAAACAAGAAAAAAATAAATTTTTTTTAAAAATTAAAAAAAAAAAAAAAACATGTAAAAGCTTTCTAAGTTCCTGCCTGTAGTGGAAAGGCAAGGCAGGGCCTGGAGCTGAGCGTGGGCCCTGGAATGAGGTTTCCTCTCTTACATACTTGGGTCTGAAGCCACCTACACTCATGACTGTTGGTTTGAACCCCTTGGTTTGAACCCCAGTTTGAGAAACATGATAAAAACATCCCAGAGCGACCAAGCCCAGAATGGGAGGCCCAGCATCTTGTCTCATGCCTGGGTGAGTGTGGGTGGCTCAAGGGTTTAGGCAGACAGGGAACAGAGCCACAACTACAGGGACAGAGGACGCACAGCAGTGGAGGCCAGGCACTGGGGGTCCCCAGTCGGTTGCACCCCAAGGTCACTCACTACTTGCCGTCGCGCGTCCAGCCGGCCCTGGCGATGTACTCCACCTTGGGGAAGAGCTTGTGGAAGGGCTGCACCAGCTCCTTCTCACAGGTGGACACGATCTGCAGGGAGACGGGGCTGTCACGCTCGGCAGCAGGTGCCGCGTCACCCCCACGCCTCAACATGCACATGCAGGATGCGGCCACTGGGACCTCAGGAGGCCACCTGCTTGGGAAACATGGTCCTTAAAGCATCCTGGATTGAGATGAGGTCAAGTGAGGAGCGTGGACCTGCGTCCAGTCACCCTGGCGTCTGTCCCAGGTAGAGCTGGGGACAGAGCACACCGGCGGTTGGCAATGGGGACGGAAGGGGGGCTGTCTGCAGGCTGAGAACAGACAGGCACACTTCTGCCTGGCCCTCGGGGAGCCTCACCAACCAGGACGCCCGTCCCTGGACTTCAGGCCTCCAGGACGGCAGAGAGCACGTGGGAGCGGCCTGTCTGCGGCACTTGGCCACAGCAGCCCCAGCTGACTGCACATCACTTGGAGGCCTCCAAGGGCGCAAAAGAGCCATGTGCAGCTGTTCCTTGGGAGGCTGAGACAGAGTGACTGCAAATTCAAGCCCAAGCTAAACAACTCAGTGAAACTCCGTCTCAGAAAAAACAAAACAGAACACCACAGATGTGGCTGTGATCAAGCGCCTGCTTCAAGTCGCCTGGACTCCTTCCTCAGCTACCAAGGAAAGTAAAAAGAAAGAAGAATGCACAAGAGGTTTTGTGAAGAGGCTAAAACAAAACTAAAACTCAGTCCCCCAAGTCATCAAAACACACGTATCTCCTCTTACATCTCTCCTGAAATGTTATAGTTGTCATTTTCCAAACTCTGCCAGGAAGTCCTTGGCTTATCTGTGCTCTCATCCCTAGGCTCGTGGGGTCCTCTGGACAGCCTGTACCCCATCCCCAGCCTTTGTGGCCCTGCATGATGCTGCCCACCCTCCAGCATCCTGTGTGTTTGAGGGTGGGCAGGACTAGAGGTCAGTCCATGGGGAGCTCCTAGGGGTCCCTGGGAGGGCTGGCACAGGGTGCATCACAGGACAGGGCAGTGCCACCATTTCTAGATGATGTCTTTTGCCATTTGCCATCAGCCTGTGTCCCCTTGTTGCTGAGCACCTGGCACTCGGTGCCACTGAGGAAGAGAGAGAAGCATCATAGCGTGCCTGTGCCGTGGACCACTCACATGGCGCACAAGGCCCTGCCCCAGAGGCTGGGGAAAGAGGAATGCAGGTCCCTGCCCTGAGGCATCTCTGTGGAGGCTGCTGGTGGCAGAGAGTCCCCAAGCCTGGAGGCAGCACATGGACCCCCACCCCACCACTGACCAGCTGAAGCTGCTGCACCTGGCAGCCTCTTGGCCCATGCAGGCACCCATACCTTGCCCTCACTGTCGGTCTGGAACTCAGCCAGCTTCAAGGCAATTTTGGGATTCTTGCTGCCTGTGAAAGTGAAAGGGAGCTGAGCATGCCGCTGGAGGGTGTCCCTGCTGCGTGTCAGGGCTGTTGGTGGCCACAGGAGGTGGCCCAGCCAGGGCGGGGAGAGGCAAGTATCCAAAGGCCCATCTGCAGATGTGTCCCCTCCCTGGCATGGGCACAAAGTCCCACAGGCAGGGACTTTCTGATTAAGGAGTGGGACCATGATTCTGACTGTGATGTGACAGCTGATTTACTGCATAAGAGCACAGGCCTGAAGCTGGGTGGTGGCCCACACCTATCCTCCATCACCCTGGGACACTGAGCCAGGAGTGGAAGTTCAAGCCCAGCTGGACAACTCAGTGACTTAGCAACGGCCTATCTCAGAAAGAAAAACAGAAAGGCCCCAGGATCAAATCCTGTGCCACCAAGTTCACCACCACCACGACACATGACTGCAGAGGGGCCAGAAAGCAAAGGAGAAGGCAGGGCAGGTGGCACATGAAGCCAGAGAAGGGAAAGATGGGCAAGGGGCCCTGGCTAGTGATCAGTGTTGACAGCTATAGCCTGAGGGCCAAACCTGTCCTGTTCTATTTGGGGACAGCCAGGATTCATTTATTTATTTATTTATTTATTTATTTATTTATTTATTTATTTATCTCAGTCAGGATCCATTGATTGATTGATTGATTGATTGCAGAACCAGGGATCGAACTCAGGACTTTACATTTGCCAGGCAGGCACTCGTGCCCCTGGGCTATCTCCCTGGCCACCTTTTTAAATTTGCAAAGAATACAAAAGAACAGCCTGAAAGAATATTTTCTATAATATGACATAATATGACTAACACACAATTCTAAAGTCAATGATAGGACCAGGGCTATAGTTCATCGGAGTAACACCTGCCTGACAAACACAAGGTCCCGAGATTCCTGGTACCAAAAAAAAAAAAAAAAAAGCAATTGTAGAGCTGGCTATGGTGGTGCATGCCTGTAATCCCAGCATTCAAGAGGTTGAGGCAGGAGGACTGTTGTGAGTTTGAGGCCAGACTGGACTAGAGTAAAACCCTATCTCAAAAGGCAAAAAAGGCAAAGGTTTTTGTTTTTTAAATGGCCAGCTCAGCCTGCCCTGGGGGTGGGGCTGGGGCAACATGTGGTGCCAGGGATGGAACCGTGGTCCCTGTGGTTGCCTAAGCTTTCCTCAGCAAGCACTTAGACCACTGAACCATCTCGCCGGCCCCAAGGCAAAGGTTTTTTAATTTTTATTATTTATTTATTTATTTATTTATTTGTGGGTCCAGGGATTGAACTTAAGTCCTTGTATTTGCCAGGCAAGCAAGCACTTATTCTACTGAGCTAACTCCCCAGCCCCGCAAAGTTTTTTTTGTTTTGTTTTGTTTTGTTTTTTTAATTTTTAAAGGGGTCTTATTAAATTTCCTAGTCTATATCAAATTTTTTGTTGTAGTCATGTTTTGTTTTTGACACAGGGTCCTGTTGTGTACCAGAGTACACCTGGCTCACTTTAGGAGCTTCCAGGCACACAACCACACACACCCGAGCTGCTGCATCTGGCTGTGCTGGCTCCATGACAGCAAAGTTGGGCTTGCCTGCTGGGGACAGACCTAGAGGCCAGTGGGGAGGTGCAAGCCTCTGCTGCCCCTGGGAAGGTGCGCAGTGTGTGTGCACCAATCTGCAGGTCCTTGGGGCCTGTGTAGTGCACACCCCAGCACTGGGCTCACCTGTCCTAGGGTACCGATAGGAGTCTGTCTTCCTTTCTTCTAGCGCAGGGGAAGGGACGTGGATGACCTCCACCTCGGACTCGTCCACCTCCTCATACAGGATCCGCAGTGTCTTGAGGCCTTCAGAGCCTGTGGGGAGGACAGGTTGCTGAGCGTGACCATCAGCAGGGTTCCCGCTAAGCCTGTCACCTTTGTGACCGTGAATGAACTAGGAAGGAGGTCAGCCCCAATCCCAGCACGTGGTCCAGAAGGTGCCCACAAGGTGTGCTGGGCCACACGATGTCCCCTAAAACTCAAGTGGTGATGCCCAATCTCAGAATGTGCCAGCACTTGAAGGCAGAACTTTATTTTTATTTTATTTTTTATGTATTTGGTACAGGGTCTCACTATACAGCTTGGACTCATAGTGACCCTCCTGTTTTCAGCCTCCCAAGTGCTGGGACTATAGGGGTGCACCACCATGCCAGGCCTCTGCAGCCGGCTCAGTACACTTGGGGGCAGGGCTGGCACAGCATATGGTGCCAGGGATCAACCCCCCCCCCCCTGCTTGTACTTGCCTAAGCAGGCATTTAGTCTGCTGAACCCTTAAAGAAGTGACTAAAGTACAATGAGGTCACAGGCTAAGCCCTGCCTGGGGCAATTTAGAACCTTATAAAAATGAATCAGTCAGGTATGCAGCATGGCTCAGGCTTGGGATCCCAGCTGCTTGGGAGGCAGGGGCAGGAGGCTCTCAAGTTTAAACCTAGCCTCTACAGTTTGGTGAGTCCTGTCTGAGAATAAGGTTTTATTTTCTTTATTTTTAAGGCTGTGTGTGTATGTGTGTGTGTGTTTGTGTGTGTGTGTGTGCGCAGGGTCTCACAATGCCACTCAAACTTGCAGTGATCCTCCTGATTCCTTCCTCCCTAGTGCTGGGATCACAGGAAGGCACCACCATGCCTGGACTCAATTGCTGGCTCAGCGTGCCCAGGGGTTGGGGCTGGCGCAGCATGTGGTACCAGGGATTGAACCCTGGACCCTGCGCTTACCTTAGCAAGTGCTTAGTCTGCTGAGCTATACTGACAGCCCCTAGAACAAGGTTTTAAACATACACGAGGATCAGGGTTCCATCCTCAGTAATTAAAAAAAATCACACCACACACACACACACACATACATGCACTCCCTGTGAAGGACACGCAGAGAAGATGTCCTGGAGGAGCCAAGGAGCAGCCTTGGGAGGAGCCCGCCCTGCCCGCAGCCAAGCTCTCTCAGACTTTTGGCTTCCAGTCTGGGGAGCAATACATTCCTGCGGCTTGAGTTATCCAGACTTGGGGCTTGTCACCACAGTCCCAGGGGACAGACGAGGCACAGGCAAGAAGGAACACAATGGAAACTGTCCTGAAACAGGTCAAGCTGATATACAGCTCAGTGGTACCACAAATGAGGCCTCAGAATCTAGACCCCCCCCCCCACACACACACAATGTGAAAGAAAAAAGGAAAGGAGGAGGAAGGAGTGGTCATGAGACACAGCCCAAGCCCTGGGTAGCAACAGTGCAGAAAGAGCCGGGTGAACAGGCCACACCAATGTCCTGGGGACAGCCACTGTCATAGCTGCCTGCAGCAATGCTGTGGGTTCAGCCGGGGGCAGGTGCTTTCCCAGGCCTGTGCAGATGCCAGTGTGACAGTGACACACATTTAAGGACTCATAGGCAGCAGGGCCAACCAGCTGATGAGGACTCCATGCGGCTCCTCTGGTGACAGGCAGGAAGCAGCAGGGTGGGATACAGGAGCCTGTGTGGGACAAGTGTCCAGCGGGGAGACCCACCTTCCCAGCAGGCCGTGGGGCACCACCAGCAGCCCGTGAAACGGTCAAATTCTTCTTGGATGACAAAAGTGGCCACGCCTGCAGACTTGGGGTCCTCTAGGACATTGGGTAATCCTGAGAGGAGAGGGTGCATGTGAGGGGTGCAACCTTGGGAGCTGGAGCAGAAGGATGTGTGTATATGGGGTGCAGAATCTCGGGGCTGGAGGTGGCCGTGGTAGCCAGGCACCCAGATTAGACAGATTTCCAGAGGAAGGTCAAGGACCACATAGGGAGGGCTGGGGGCCTCCTGCAAGCTGGTCGGCCTCACCCTTGTGGCAGAAGGTGAGCCGACGCTCCTCGCCCGTCTCGATGTTGGCCACCCACACGTCACTGTTGTTGATGAAGGAGAAGAAAGCAGGGTCGGCAGGGCAGATTTTGGGGTCCATCCGGGGTCCTGAGCACTGGGTCTTGATCTCCAGTGGCTTCATGGGGGACACCTGAGGACAGAGAGACCAGGCTCAGGGGCAAGTCCTGTCCTAGGCAGCTGAGCCACCAAGTCCCCATGCTCTGGGCGCACCATGAAACCGTTCTTTCCCCCGTCGCGGCAGTGGAAGAGACTGTTGTTGGCCTGGAACAGGAAGAGGCCGCTGGCACTGTGGAAGTCATAGGAGGTGATGCCGAAGACGCCCAGCCGCTTACGCTCACGCAGCAGCTCCTCCTCCCGAGAGTAGACCCCGTGGTGGGGCGTGGCCTGGGGACACAAGGTTGTGTCAGCAGTGTGAATGGGGCTCCTAGCCCTCCGCTAGGGCCACAGCCACACCACAGCTGCTGAACACCCAGACCTGTGGCCAGCAGGGCCTCAGCCGGGGCTGTCGGGATGCCAAGGCTTTGGCACAGTAGCTCCGTTTGGCACCCAGTGTGCTCAGTGGCGGGAGCTTTCCAGGGCCTCCCAGAAGCTTCTCTTGACGCATTTCTCCTGATGGCCCTGCTCACAGCTGCCTGTCCCCACACAGCCCCTTCCTGCCCACAGCAGCCTGTTTACACCCAAGCCCCCACACTCCTCCTTTCTGTGAAGCCGGGGTGAGGGCAAGGTCCACAGCCCTGACCAGCGGCTGCACCTGCCTCGGGGGCCAGGTGGCTGTAGGCTTCTGAGGACAGGGTCTGGAGAGAATAGCACGCAGGCGATGGCTGCCTGTGGCTTTTCCAAAGTGCTGGGCATTGACCCTATGCTCTTTACTCCAAGCTCCATCTCCAGCCCTTTTAAAACTTGGAGGCAGGGTCTTACCAAGTCAGACTTGCCCAGGTTGGGCCCAAACTTTTGGTCGTCCTGCCTCAGGCTCCCAGAGTGCTGGAGTGACAGGCAGGGGCTACCAAGTAGCCTCCACATGCATTTTTAAAAAAGGGGAACAGGGCTGAGACTTGAGCTTTGGGATGAGCGCATGTCATGCATGTGTGAGGCCCTGGTTCCAGCCCCAGCACTGCAAAAATAAACAGAAGGGACACCCAACGCAGTTCTGGCTCATCCTGTACAGAAAGCTATGTAAATATGAGCTGTTCCAGTTGGGGACAAAAGGGGACAAGCCGCAGTGAGCACACTGGACTGTGCAAGGAGACTCAGTGTCTTCCATGCTCGCCTTATGCTATGCAACAACATGCACCCATGGGAAGGGCACTGTCCCCTCACTGGCATGGTGCGGGGTGACAGCACTCACTGACTTGTCTCCGCGGTACCCCAGCTTCCTGGTTCAGACAGGAAGCAGAGACGCTGCTGCAATCAGAGCTCTTCCTGGAGTCCTCAGGCACCATGGTGCCCATGGCATCTTTTGCCCTGATAGCCCTAAGCCTGCTCACCTGGAAGTGGTCCAGCATCTGCTTCCACGACAGCAGCAGCAAGGCCTCCTTGCGGACCTTCTTGGGGATCTCGGAGTAGAGCAGTGAGTTCTCCCGGCTTCCATAAGGCATCCCTGGGGAAGACGGGAGAGTCAGACCACACTTGGTCAACCGGCAGAGACCCGGTAGCAGCCTGGGCTGATACCTCTGGCTCAATGGCCAGGCCCAGCTGGCTCCAGCTAAGTCATTCTCCTAGGCTGCTGGTGACACACCTAACTCCAGAGAGCTTGAGACCCTGGGCTTCTCTGTTATGGTGACCAGATCTGCTATCCGGGAGTGGCCCACCTACCTTTCTTTCTTTTTTTTTTTTTTTTTTTTTTTTTTGTCTTTTTGAGACAGGGTCTCGCTATGCAGTTGAGGCTGGCCTTGAGCTCACTTTTGTAGCCCAGGCTGGTCTCGAACTCACACCAACCCTCCTGCCTCAGCCTCCCAAGTGCTGGGATTACAGGTGTACGCCACCACGCCCAGCTTTTCTTTCTTTCTTTCTTAATGTATTTGGTACAAGGTCTTACTACACAGCTCAGACTCATAGTGATCCTCCTGTTGTCAGCCTCTCCAGAGCTGGGATTACAGTTGTGCACCAACAGGCCCAGTCTTGGCTCAGCATACCTGGGGGGTAGGCCCAGCATGGCATGTGGTGACAGGGATGGAACCCTGGTCCCTGCGTTTGCCTAGGCAGGGGCTTAAGTCCACTGAGCTATCTCACCAGCCTCAAACTCAGGATCTTAAGCTTGTCAGGAAGGCACTTATGTGCTGAGCTATCTTCCCAGCCCTATCTGGAATATTTCTGCTGAGCACTAGTTACAGGGGAACGGCTCAGGAGGGAACCGGAGGCGGTCTGGTGCCCATCACCACATGAGGTACAGGGCAAAGGCAGAACTGACGTGGGGCTGAAGGAGAGCAGACCTCTCGCACCATAGGCACCAGAAGCAGAGCGGCCTCCGAGGTGGACAGTTCCAGGTTCCACCTGCTCCCTGCCAGGAACCAGTGACAAATACAGATGTCCCCACACACTGCAGAATCACTCAGGTGAGACCCAGTGATCAGTCTCACGTTCAGGACGGCAGCAGCAGGAGCTTCTGCGTGAGATCTTACGCAGCTTAAAGGAGGTCTGAAGTATTGGCACTCTCAGCACCACACAGGTGTCACCTAGGTCTGACCTGCACGGCTCGTCAGGAAGCTGTGGGTTTCACCCACTCATCTCTCAGGTCCGCCTGGGGCTTCCTGTTGGAGACGCTGCCTTGTACTTTGTAGCAGATACAAGAGTCAGCACACCCAGAGACTCTGGAGTTCATGGATGCTCAAGTCCCTTATATAAAAGGACACAGCACTTAGGAGGCTGAGGCAGGAGGACTGGTGTGAGTTTGAGACCAGCCTGGGCTACAAAAGTGAGCTCAAGGCCAGCCTCAACTGCATAGTGAGACCCTGTCTCAAAAAGAAAAAAAAAAAAAAAATTAATTAAAAGCAAAAGAGAAATCTGAGCATCCTGTAATGGTTGTGTCATGTGCTGCCACCAGGCCTTTGCACAGAATGGGGGAAACTGAGGCCTGCCGGAACTCATCATCCAGCAGCTGCTGTTTACCTTAGCAATAAAAACAACACTGTTGCCTGTCAGGTCTAGGACACTGCTGGCAGGGCTGGCCTGTGCCGTCCACCGGTTCTGCATCTGCAGAGCTAAGAGCCATGGACTCAGGGAGTGACAAAGGCCCCTCAGCCAGCAGGATGCAGATGCTCGGGGCAGTGTCCTCAGTACCCCGCTGCTGAGTGTGTGCTTTCCTTTCCTTCCTTGGTTGGTTATTAAATGATACAGTAGCAGTTATGCAGGCAGCTCATACATTGTATCAGTTAAGGTTTATTTATTTACTTTCTTTTTTTTTTTTTATTGACACAGGGTCTTGCTATACTGTAGCCCAGACTGGCAGTGCTCCTGCCTCAGCCTCCTGAGTGATGGGATTATAGATGTATACCATCATGCCTGGCCTTAGCAAAGAAGATTTAAATTCTATAGGAGGATATGCTTTTTTTTGTCTTTTTGAGACAGGGTCTCACTATGCAGTTGAGGCTGGCCTTGAGCTCACTTTTGTAGCCCAGGCTGGTCTCGAACTCGCACCGATCCTCCTGCCTCAGCCTCCCAAGTGCTGGGATTACAGGCGTGAGTCACCACATCCGGCTATTTATTTATTTATTGATTGATTTATTTATTATAGAGTCTTGCTACATATAGTTCAGACTGGTCCTGAACTCACTATTTAGCATAGGCTGGCCTTAAACTTGAGGCAATCCTCCGGCCTCAGCCTCCTGAGTGCTGGGATTGCAGGCACCAAACGATGTCCCCAGGCCTTGGCTCTGAACTACATCCTTAGCCTTTATTTTCTACTTTTAGTTTGAGTCAGGGTTTTACTAAATTGTTCAGGCTGAGCTTGAACTTGTGACCCTCCTGCCTCAGCCCTGAAGAGTGCCCCACTCAGACTTAATTTTTTAAGGTACTGGGGACTGAGCCTGCAGCCTCCTGTACTCTAGTGCTCTGCCACTAAGCCACCTCCAGTCTTGTTCCTCTTTGAAGCCTCATCTGGGGACAGCCAGGCTACAAGGATATGAACAGCCAAAGGTTCCAAACAGGAAGCAGGAGAAGGGGCCCTGCCAAGGCCGCAGCACCTCCGCCCCTCTGCGCTGATTAATCAGTGATCACACCAAGAGGGCGAGCCAGCGCGTTCCTGGACAGGCTGCTGCTGGCACCAGGCCGCGACGCCTGGCATGGGGCAGAGGGCAGAGGGCGGAGGCAGTCACCTTCCTGCCCTGGCGTCTTCCTCTCCTAGCTCTCCCCTCCTCACCCGTCACTACCAGCCATCACCCACTCTCCCTCCAGCCACACCTAGTCCCTGCAGACAGTGGCCAGGCCACGTGACAGAAGCTAAACCTGGCCCTCCACCCAGACTCAGGAGCTGACAGTCCTCACTTGCCCTTCTAAGGGAGTTGGGAGCTTTCTAGGACCTGCTGTGCCTCGGAGACCGGGCGGCATGGGCAGAACTGAGTCCAGGCCATTGAGTCCTGGGCTCCAAGCCGCCCTGGCCTTGCTCTGCAGCTGGGGACAGCCACTCTCTCCTCTGCCCTACAGCTGGTGGCGGGCTGCAGCTCTGATAATGGAGCCTTTCCACAGGATGCCAGTGACAAGAAACACATTCTCCAAACACCAGGGGCCAAAGACACTGGGTCTGAGAGAGGGCCAGTCACACACTCAGGGGTGGCGGATCCACTGCCTAGAATCATGGGTGCAATGTTACCCACACACCAGCCAACACCAAGATGTACAAGTACTACGGCTGTAGGGAGACCCGCCTGAGATCCCTGTGAATTCAGGACAGTGCTGTCTGCATTGTGTCAGGTAACAAGGTTGGGATCACTGAAGTGTGACTGTTGCCCCAGGGAGATGGCTGAGTTCTGGGCTGCTCCTGGTACCTTTTGGAGTGGGCCTCTAGCCGACCCTATCCACGGAGGAGGTCCTGCAGAGACCTTCCCACCCCTTCCTGACATGCCCAGGCTCCAGCTGATTGGACTGACCTATGCCGAAGCAACCCAATTCTTTCTGGAAATCTGGAGAAGGCCTGGAAAGACCCGCCCACCCTTCCCAGACACCCCCGGGCCAAGGCCGACTGGACCATCTGATTTAGGCTGAGCAAATCTGATTCGTTTTTCAAGAATTCTGGAGAGAGTGCTTCTCTTTCACCAAGCCTCTGTAACCTGGGAGCCACAGAGGTGCAAGTGTGGCTCAGCTGCACAGTGTGTGTGGGTGGGTGGGTGGGGGTGCACCGCATGCCCGGGACCTGGAAGGGCTCTGGGTTCTCTGCTGCTGGAGGCCGCAGTTCTGTGCGCTGCCTCTACCGTGTCCACTGTGAGGTGTCCCCTGCAGCTCACATTCAGCTGGCGGTTCTATGCAGGCCGAACAGTGGTTCCAAAGAGACATTTACCTGCTGAGGCCTGGATGTGAATGTCAGTCACCATGCAGACTGAGAAAGCTTTACAGACATGAGTGAATTTAAGGCTGGGACCCATTGTCCTCAGGCATCCTTAGCTGACAGAAGCAGGGGATACTTCGGGGGAAGAGAAGAGGATGCAGGTGTGTGACCACGAAGGCGCAGACTACAGGCAGAGCCAAAGCTGAGGAAGGTCAGCGGCCACCTGCAGCTGCAAGTAGCAGGGGACAGGTTTTACCCTTATTCCTCGGAGGGATCTGGGCCCTGCCAGCACTCTGGCTTTAGTCCAGTGTAACTGATCTCAGAACTTGGCCTCAAGAACTATAAGTAAATAAGTGGATGTTGGCCACGTAAAGCCACTAACGGGTAGTCACTTGTCAGGAGGGCAGAGAAGTGACCTGAAGTGGGAACATGAAGGAGGGGCACAGGCTATGCTAAGGACACACAACAGTCGGGGCCACAGAACAGCAAGGAAGACCAGGACAGGCTACGCACGGCGCACTGGGGTTCTGCTCTGGGAGGCTTCCTGTCCTGATGGCCCTGCTTTCTTGGGTCAGTGAACCCCGAGGCTGTTCCTGTCCCAGTTTCTTCTAGGCCACTGCTGACGCATGCTTGCCTGCACAGGGCCAGGCAGCGCACACTGCCATCTTTGCCACTGAACCTTACAGCATGGCTGTGCTGCTGGCCCAAGGTGAGAGGTCCTCACCTGAGGCCTGGGTACCTGGGCACAAGCCCCCATCTGCTGGCCCTTTCTCCTCCACAGTTTATTTCTGTGCTATCCGTGCAGTCCTATTTCTACAGGAGGAACACAAGGGCCTCAGGGGGAGGACAGCCACCTGTTGGGCCCCTGGGCTGTGTCACTAGAATGCAGTCAGCCTCAGCAGAATTGGCATGAGTTCACTCGCTCTCACATCATTCAGGTATCAGCAGAGGCCTGGGGCACCTGTCTCTGGCCAGCTGTTTGAAAGACAAGGGAACCAGCATAGAGACTAACTCCAGGGCTGCCTTATCCCCAGCATGGTGGTTCTCAACTTGGAGGATGCTGGCCCCAGGGAACAAAGGGCAACATCTGGGGACATGTGTGGTCCTCACGCCTTGGGGAGCTCCTGGCATGGAGCAGGGTGGAAACTGGAGATGTGGCTCAGCACCTTCAGTGCCCAGGTTGCCCACCCTGAAAAATGACCTGGCCCCAGTGTGCCTGGCCCTGAGGTCGAGAAGCTCGGCCTCCGATCCAGAGCCACACAGCAGCCGCCTCCCACAAGGCCTCTTCCCGCCAGCTCTGAGCTCTGAGGAGCAGTGAGGTGGCACCCACAAGCTCCACTTACTTCCTGTCCAGCTGCTGGGGGACAGACTGTGGCCTGGCTGTAGAGGCAGCAGGAGCCCATGAGGCCTGGCCCCTGTGGTGAGGTGCTGGTGGCCCTGTGGGGACACGGGCCTGCCACCAGCAACTGAAGATGTCAAAAGTGCCAAGCACATGCAAGGAAGGAAGAAGAGGAAGACACAGCCGGCATTGAGCACGCGCATCTGGGGTGTGGGAGAGGGGCAAAGAACACAGGTCACGCCACCATGAGCCAGTGGAGAGCTGTCCTGGTCCCGAGAGCCTGCCCAGGGTCCATTAGTGACTGGGCATTAGGTCCCATGAGACCACAGTGGCCTTCCCACTCCGGCCAGCCTTACCCAAGTAGTAGAGGCGGTGGGAGTGGGGGCCGGCCTCGTCCATCTTCTGCACGAACTGGAAGTCGTGCGGGGCCTTGTTAACAATGAGGCCCGAGTACTTGCGGCTGCCGTGGATGATGCTCCGCAGCCCGTCCCACGAGTGCTTCGGCACCTGGAAGCGAGAGGCTGGGTCTTCCATGTCACCCATGGTGGTCCGCTCAGTGGGGGGCGGCGGCGTCCCTACGGACATCCTCTCGGCGCCCTCGGGATGCAGAGAGAAGCTGTGGAGGGAGCGAGGGAGTAGGAGAGGATGAGTGAGCAGGGCAGGTGTGTACTGTCACCCTGCTCCTTAGCTGCCCCAGCCTGAACTCCAAGTGTCTGCTTCTCCCCAGGTCACTGACCCTCGGCAGAGTGACCGAGGTGGTCTCCTGCCTAGACCCCGGCCGGCTTCCCTGCAAATCTCCTGGTGTCCCTCAGCCCAGGATAAAGGCTGGTGCTCAGCACCGGGGGGGTGTGGCAAGCGTGAGCACCTGCCCAGCAGCAGTATGAGGTGCTGGGTTCCGGTTTCTCCGTTCTGAGAAACAGGACAAAACAAGACAAGGCAGAAGTGGTCAGGCCTTCAAGGCCGTCCTGGATTCCAATCTCTTTCATCACTGTGCCTGGCTTGACCTCCCACTCATCCAGGGCCTGCGCTTGTCTGTCATGGCCAGCTGTAGTGCCCTGTTCACTCGTTCTATGCATCTCAGCTTTCTCATCTAGCAGGTCCTCAGAAGCCTTCCCCAACAGCCCGATGCTGCCTGCCGGCCCCTCCCTTCGACATTCATTACCACAGTTACTTTCAAACTCCTGTCTCCCCCACATCCATCCCATACACAGCCACGTCCCTAGTCCTGGACATGGGCCCTGTACCCTGTGGGTGCTGCTTTGGGGAAGAACTGTGGAATGAACGTCCCTTGTTAAGCCGGCTGCTCTGTCACAGAACAAAGGCCTAAGGGAGAAAAGCCACCCTTGTCACTGTGTGGTGTGTTTGCTGTCCAGGGGAGGCTCCTGGATGCACTGCAAGCGCCGGAGTGGGCGGGCACTGCTGCAGGTATGCCATCCAGGTAGGGGTGACAGTGCATGCCCTCCCTAAGCCTGGCCACCATCCCTCCTCCGCCCTGCCCCCTCACTGCCACCAGCTGGTCCAGTGCACCGCTTGACTGGACAGGCTGAGCAAATATTTGTTTTAAAGAATCTAAATATCAGGCCACAGCAAGCCGGTTCCAGAAGCATTGGGGCAGCTTGGAAAAAGGGAAGCAAGGCCAGCCGGGAGGCCCCCTGTGGGCACCTGGAATGCCCTGGCCTGGGCAGGAGGCTGAGGGCCCCCATCTGGCACCATTGGCTCCCAGAAGCTTTGCCCTTTGCCAACAAGAAACCCCATGAGGTGACCAGTGTGGGTAATAAGGCCCTGGGCTGCTGGACAGGGGAGCAGGCAGGGCCATCCCTGAAGTCGGCCCACCTGGGCCTAAGATAGCTTGCTCTTCAGAGGGGAAACTCAGGCCAGGGGGCAGAGCTGCTCATGACAAGGGCATTTGGTAGAGGTGTCCTGGCTGAAAAGTCCTGGCAGTAGGACTAGAGGGATGGCTCAGCAGTCTAAAGTGCCTGCTTAGGAAAGCTTAGGCAGCCTCAGGGACTGTGGTTCGATCCCCAGCACCACATGCTGTGCCAGCCCTGCCCCCAGGGCAAGCTGAGCCAACCATTAAAATAAAAGAAAAAATATTAAAAAATAAAATAAAAAAAAAGTCCTGGTAGGAGAAGTGCAGGGGTCCCAGAGAGTCTCCCACTGAGTCATTGGGGAAGGAGGCCCATGGGGTGGCACCACAGGACACTGCTGGCTGGGCACAGAGGCCTTGGGGTAGGGGACGACAGCAGCACATGGGCAAGCAGACCCCTGGGAGGGTGGCCTGCCAGCATCCAGTTGCAGGCTATAGCAGAGGGCTCTTCAGAGCCACCCTCCAGCAAGGGACAGAGAGATATGTCTCCCTCGCCCAGGCCCTGAGGGTATTTGGGAGCACAGGGAGCCCATGTGGTTACCTTCCAGCTAGAAGGAACAGGGTTAGCTAAGTCCCTCCTAAGAGGTTCTAAAGGCACAGGCCAGAGACCACCACTGACAAAGAGCCCTCAGGTCAGATAAGCAAACCTGGGGAGGCCCAGGGACCTGCCATAGGTCACACACAGGGATGTCGCTACCCAGGCCAACTGCTGTGCTGCTCACCTCTGTGGTAGCAGACAGGGGCCCGGCTCAGGCCCAAAGAACATTCAAGAGCCCACACATAGAGTAGAGTGAGGTGGCCTACATCTAGCACTCAGGAGGCTGAGGCAGGAGGATCCCATGAGTCCAGGGCCAGCCTGAACTACACAGCAAGACCCTGTCCCAAAAACAAAACAAAATTTTATAAACCCAAGTCAAAGAACTCACTTCTTCCAAGTGCTTCTGGCAACCCAGAACAACCTAGTCAGCTTATGCACTCCCAGACTGCTTGCTTGTGGCAGAAAAGAAAGAACTTGAGGACCCCCCCCGGGGGGGGGGGGGCCCACAGGCACGGTACGAAAGCACTAGGGCACGCCCACCGCCTATCTCCGCTGTGGAGAGCCGAGCCCGTATCTTGCCTCTCATCACCGCAGAGAGCCCAGCAAGTACAGAGGGGATCCAGGAGCTGGGAAGTGAAACGCGACATCCGGGAGATGATCAGGAGCCTTCCAGATGTGGCAGGTCCTTTCCTGCTCCTGCCTGCGGGCAGCCTGGGGCCTGGCACAGGAGCCGGGCTCAACGCTCACCTCTCTGTTACCCGAGCCACCCTCAGAGGCTGCAAAGAGGCTGGGAGGGGCAGGGGCCAGGCAAGTCCTTAGCCAGTGCTGGCCTGTGCACTGCTCCCGAGTCAAGAGGGTACACAGCCAAGGAGAGAGAAGGGGATTCCAAGCCGCTTATCCTAGGCCACCTACACTTTCTTCTGGCCAATGGGCAATACCCTCCCCGCCCGTGACGTCACCTGCAAACAGCTTCTGACTATTTGGGACAAGGAGTCTCTGTCAAGGCCAGCCTTGTGCTCTGGGGACTCTCCATGCCAGTACATCAAGGGTGGTGGGGACTGGTGACCCCTAGGTGTCTGACAGAAACCAGAGGGGCCCTGGGACACTGGAAGACGGATTCTCAGCACTAGCTCTGCAGGGCCCCCTGAGGGTGGCTGGAGTGGGCTGGGGCCTGGCCCTGCTGCGAGGGGGAACAACACCAACTGCCCCAGGCCCCCTGCGGCCTCTGCGCTCACAACCAAGCTTCACAGAGCAGGCCTGCAGCCTGGGCCCTGCCCCATGCCCAGGCACACAGTGACACAACTGCACGAGCATCTCAGCACCACTTTCTCCCATTCTGCCCCCTCAACTGCCCAGAATTGTTAAAAAGAAACATGGGCACTGGTGCCAGGATGGATGCCCATGGTCAAGGAATCAGAGACTTGCCAGTCTTGGAACCTGGCAAGGACTGGGGGCTTGGGGTACAAAACTGAACTCAAGCTCAAGCCATGCAAAGCCAAGAAGTTACACACAATCCGTGATCTTGGAGGCAAGGTGTGGGTTCCCATCTATCTTGGGACTGAAAAATGGACCCACAGAAGTTCCATGAATTGCACGGCTTCCTCTGGAGAGAAGGGAGTGGAACCCCGGGTTCTGAGCTCTGCAGCTCACACCCTACCCGTTGGCCGGTGGCTCCCTCCAGGGACAACAAGCCTGCCCCAGCAGACACCAGTTGGCATCTGAGGACCTCTGTGCAGGTTTTCTACTGGGTTCTGGCAGATGGCCCCACACCAGGACTCAGGTGGGCATTCAAGATCCCGTGCCACCTCTCGGCCAGTCCTTACCTTCTCCAACTTCCCGTGTTCTCCTTGTCCAGGCGCAGCTTCTTAAGCTTCCGCATTAACCGCTCAGCAGGCCTCGGGAGGGTGGGGGCCTGTGCAGCGGAGAGACCACACTGCAACGGCGGGCGGGCGCACAGCTGGGGAGGGCATCCGATGCCTCTCCACCACTCCCCACCCGACGCAGCCCGGGGATGCCCCAGTGCCAAGGGTACCCTGATGCTACTCTGAAATGTGAGAGTGGGCTGGGCCTGGGCCAGAAACCCACAGTCTCTTTGTCAAGTGGTTTTCTGAGAAGGCCCTGGGAGGAAAACTCATCTCTTGCTGGGTGATGCCCTGCGCTGCCCCAGGGTCTGCCGGCAGGGAGGCCATCACCCCCAGTTGCCCCTTGAGCTGGGGACAGGACTGTGACCCAAATAAACTGATTTCCTTTATAACTTAAAAAGGCCCCAAGAGTTTCAAAAGACGGGGATGCTAGCTGAGGGGCACATGCTGGACGCAGCACCTGAAGCCCAGACCTCTCCCGGTCGCCACGCCACCGCCACCGCCGCGGTGGCCTCTGTGACCACACCTCCAGCCACGCTGACCTCGCTCTCCCCAAACACCCACCTCCCGGCTTTTGCACTGGCCGCTCCCTCCGCCGGACGCCCTTCCCAGCTGGCTGTGAGACTCCCTCCTTTTCATCCTCCGGGCCCCAAAGCACCCTTCAGAGGTCTTTCCCGAGCCCTTGATCCACAGTTGCCACCTGGTCACCCCATCACGACACCTGGACAAGAATGCTGGCCTGGAGGACGATTCTACACAACTCTCCCTCTGGGGGAAGGGAGATCCTAACGGGGAAGGAGTCAGCCCCCACGGGACACCAGGTGACGTCTGGGGGCAGGTGTGGTCACTACAACTGGGGGAGCCCCAAGGATGGATCAGAGGAGGCTGGCAATGCTGTCCAGTGCCCTGCAGTGCCCAGGATGCCCCACCCCACAGAATGAGAGGGCCCCAAATATCCCAGCAACTCTCACTGGGACATCAACAAACACAACAGCACAGCACTATCTATCCAATCCCTGCTGTTCTGAGCCCAGAACACGCCTGGCACACGGGACACATCCTATAAGTGCTCTAGGTTAAGATGCCAAGTCACTGTCCTCTCTTGAATGCCACTTAAAGAAAAGGGACCCCTGGCTCAGACGATAGCCAGCAGCTGCCTTCTTAAAAAAGCCACACCCCATGCCAGGCAGCTGGTCAGATGCTTAACAAGAGACAAAGTAGCACCTGGACACAGGACAGAGGTCACAATGGAAGAGGAAGAGCAAAATGTCACTAAAAGAAGCCACTGGCTACACTGTCAGCCCATGGGTGAAAGTGTGGGCCCAGTGCTAGAGAGAGGGGTTCTAATCCCAGCTGGGCCACCTCTGGGATGTATGACCTTGGGTATGCCACCTAACACCCCTGTATGTCCAGTCTCCCCCAGCTATCAAATGGGGCTACGATGAGGATCTGATGACACTGCACACACACACATTTTATAACACAGTGCCTGTGACAGCATGAGTGACAGCTCATGCTGGCAACTAAACAAGTCATTTAAAATCTCACAAGAGGACATTTGAACTCAAGTCTCTTTCAGAGCCAGAATCCACACCAAGCGCTGACCAAGTGCCAAGCACGGTATTAGACAGGTAGAGGGCGGCCTGCTTGTCGGTTCCCTTCCTCCCTCAGGTCCTCAGAAGGGGCAGCTGCAGAGGATAAAGGGCAGGGGGCAAAAAGCCTTTAGCAAGTACAGTTAGAGCCAAGGACACCCGAAAGCCACTTCCTGTCCGCCTCTAGTTCCGAACCCCGGCAGCTCACACCCTGGGCTTCCTGGGTACCCAACCTCAGCACAACTGACCTTCTATGGGGTCCAAGGAGCCTCCATTCCAGCCACGGGCAGAGGACAAACACCTTGATAGAATAAACGTGTCATTAAGGCCTGCACGACCTAAGAATTCTCTGTGCCTGGCTATGCCTCAGAGCCCTGTGTGCACACCCTGGCTTGCACTTGGGAGAGAAGTCACCCTACAGCGCCCCCACACAGGGGAATGGGCTCCCGGGTAGCTGACTCCGTCCACACCTCCTGGGAAGAAGTCCCAGCTCCTCGAAAGCCTTGCCACTGAGGCAAGCGACTTCCTCCCGGCCCCAGGGAAACAGTGAAGTAGGAAAGGGCCAGGTCCCCTCGGATGGCTCCACCGCAGCACTGATGGGGAAGCGTCGAGGTGGGTGGAGGCAGTGCGGTAGAAGGTGGGCGCTGGGCGGCCTGGGACCCTGTGCAAGGTGGGGCCGAGGACGAGGACCCGGTGGGGTGGGATGTCGAGCCTGGCGGCGGCAGCCTCCTACAGAGTCTGCGTGGCAAGCTGTGGGGACATCAGAGGTCCAGGGCCTTAAGGCAGCACGAAGGCTGCCGAGGTCTGGAGTGGAGGCCGAGATCCTGGACCCACCCTAAAAAGGACACAGTGCCGGGTGGCACCGGGATGGCCGCGAAGTCGGGCCAGGGCCAGAAGCTGTCAGCGGAGGAACTGAGGTGAGGAAAGAGGGACGCAGGGTAAGGGGCAGCCGAGGTACAGAGGGTGGGACGCGTGGGCCGGCCATGGCGGAGGGCGATGGCGGGTCTCGGGGTCGCGGCCGAGGCCGGGCGGTCAAAGGCGGGTTCACGGTCACAAGCGGGGTGGGACAGGGCGCGCGGGCGCGGCTCACCGGAGCGCGGGGCGGCGGCCTGGCTGGGCAGGGCGTCCCGGGGGCCAGCGGCGCCTCACGATCGAGGAGCCATGCCCGCGACTGCAGCCCCGGAAGTGGCAGGCACGGGGGACAGCACCGGCTGCAGACACGGGGGACCCGCCGGCTCCAGCCCCTTTGACCCGGAAGTTGAGCTGCCCAGGCGGCGCTCAGTGATTGGACAGCGCTAGAGCAGTACCAAGACAAGTCACCGCGCAGGGGGTGACGCGTCAGTGGGGCCGGTCCGTGGGGTGCGCCGCGGGTGACTTCTTGGGAAAAGGGGAACTTTAGGGGCGGGACACCCCTGTGTGATTTGGTACCGCCCCGTGGAACCAGTGTATCTTGTATTAAGGGAACCTGGAAAACACTTATATCACGGAGGCGTTGGTGGTATAGTGGTTAGCATAGCTGCCTTCCAAGCAGTTGACCCGGGTTCGATTCCCGGCCAACGCAAATGTTTTGTGAGCCCTTCTACTAAGCTTTTCTAAGTCATGGACTCACAATCTGTTTCACCATGTCGCAGTCGGTTTAATTTTTTTTTTTTTTTTTTGTCTTTTTTGAGACAGGGTCTCGCTATGCAGTTGAGGCTGGTCCTGAGCTCACTTTTGTAGCCCAGGCTGGTTTCGAACTCGCACCAATCCTCCTGCCTCAGCCTCCCGAGTGCTGGGATTACAGGCTTGTGCCACCATGCCCGGCCGCAGTCGGTTTAAAAATTCCATAAAAGAAAGAAAGAAAATTTTCCATGAAAGTTTCTAAAGAGGAAAAGAAGAAAGTTAAAGGAGAAGTTCCGTGATAGGAGTTTTGAAGTAATTCTCCATACAGTACTGTATAAGGAAATAAGAAAAAACACGGTGTGTTCCCGCCCGGGATCGAACCGGGGACCTTTCGTGTGTGAGGCGAACGTGATAACCGCTACACTACGGAAACCCACGGAAGTACTACTTTTTCATAATTTTATAATATAGCTTTAATATTGTAGATTGTAACATTGCACTTCCTGATGGCAACACTGTGAACAGCTTAGTTTATTCCGCTTATCCTGAGTACTCATCGTTCTCCTGAATGAATCAGAAATCAAAAGAAGGGAAACAAGAAAAAAACACAACCTGAGACTGAAAGAATGGCTTTTCATCGCTTTACGTCATGCATACAGGTTAGACTTCAATATTATCTACATTTCTGTTCAGACCCACAGATTTCTACAGTGCAATTCGTTTTCCTAAGGAACTTTCAGATAACTGTTTTTGGGGGGTCTTTTTGTTTTTGTTTTTAATTTAATTTAATTTTTTTTTCTTGTTTCAGAACCTTTGTTTATTCACTCATTTTTATGGCCGGCTCAGCCCGCCCCGAGGGTAGGGCTGGCACAGCATGTGGTTCCGGGGATGGAACCGAGGTCCCTGCAGGTGCTTTAGACCACTGAGCCATCCCACCAGGCCCCTTTTTGGGTCTTTTTGAAACAGGGTCTTGCTATGCAGTTCAGGCTGGCCTTGAGCTCACTTTTGTAGCCCAGGCTGGTCTCCAACTTGAACCAATCCTCCTGCCTCAGACTCCCAAGTTCTGGGATTACAGACCTGTCCCACCCCACCCAGCCTTTGTATAACTTTTGTCTGTGTTTAGACAAGAGGACTAAGAAATTTATTTATTTATTTATAGAAATTTTTTATTTTCATTTTATTATTTTCTTTTCTTGTTTCAGAACTTTTGTTTGTTTATTTGTTTTTACGGCAGACTCAGCCTGCAGGGCAGGGCTGGTGCAACATGTGGTGCCAGGGATCAAACCGTGGTCCCTGCAGCCGCCCAAGCTTTCCTAAGCAGGCACTTTAGACCACTGAGCCATCCTGCTGGGCCAAAAAGGACTAAGAAATCTAAAAGGGAAAAGAGCCAAATAGAAAAAGGAAATTTAAATGGTTTTTAGATCACCACCCAGAACTAACTTGTTTTTTTTTTTTTTTAGAACTTTTGTTTGTTTGTTTATTTATTTATTTTTATGGCCAGCTCAGCCTGCCCCTGAGGGCAGGGCTAGCGCAGCATGTGGTGCTGGGGATCGAACCACGGTCCCTGCAGCCGCCTAAGCTTTCCTAAGCAGGCGCTTTAGACCACTGAGCCATCCTGCCGGGCCCTTTTTTTTTTCTTTCTTTCTTTTTCTAACTTGTTATTGTGACGACTTGTTAGAAATTTTTAATAAAAGGGCCAGCCAGATAGCTCAGCAGATTAAAGTGTCTGCAAGTAGGCACAGAGGCCAGGGGTTTGATCCCTGGGCCTGTTGTGCGGCCCTGCCCCTAAAATACCAAAAAGAAAGAAAATTTTAGTAGAAAAGGAAGGAGAGGAAGGCAATGCTTTAGATCCTACTGCTGAAATATCTGCTCCCAACCTCAAGAGGAAGAGAGCTCCATGGCACAAGTGCCTGCCTGGCAAGTGCAAGGTCCTGAGTTTAAACCCTGGTACTAACAAAAAAAAAAAACTCTGAGCCAGTGAAATGGTTCAGCAGTCTGAAGTGCCTGCTTAGGCAACCACAGAGACTGTGGTTCAATCCCTGGCACCATATGCTGTGCCAGCCCCACCCCCAGGGCCGGCTGAGCCGGCCATAACACGAAAAAATGAAGTGATGCTTTAGCTTTTATGTAATTTAATGGCTCTCCTCCCCTCTAACATGCTGTTTTAAAAGTACTGGATAAAAATAAAATGTATTGCAATGTCGATGATAGGTCTAGCTGGGTGTGTTGGCGCATGCCTGTAATCTCAGCACTTGGGAGGCTGAGGCAGGAGGATTGATGCAAGTGCGAGACCAGTCTGGGTTACAGAATTGAGCTCAAGGCCAGCCTGAACTTCATAGTGAAACCCTGTCTCAAAAAGACCAAGTAAATAAAATAAAAACTAAAAAATAAAATGAAATAAATTTTGAGTGAGGGTCTCCTAAGCTGCCCAAGTTGGGCCTGACCTTTTGATTCTCCTGCCTCAGCCTCCCCTGTGACTGAGCTTACTTTAAGCCTATCCTCTCCCACCTTGGCAACCAGAGACTGGGTCCCTGGCTCTTCTACCTGTTCCAAAATAATTACGTTCCTCCATGCCTCCCGCCAACCTGTGAGCTCCTATAGGGCAGAGTTTTTGCTGAGATTTGCCAGTTGTGTCCCGCTCGTATCCTGTGGCATGGCTGACCATTGGCTGAAAGTATGAACAAATGAAAAGGTGGTCAGGGGTTGAGATCCCTGCAATGGGGGGAATGGGGGGAGGAATAAAACTGGGCTCCCTGGTAGTGGAGGAAGAAAGCCTGGGAGAAACTGTTACCTCCCCAGGGACAACGTAATGGCCTGAGGGCACTCTTTTCTGCCAAGGAACTAACCCAAAGCCCAAAACATGCCTTTCAAACAGTTTATGGGGGATAGCTGGGGAACACACCTTGGGAAGCTGAGGCAGGAGGATCGCTATGAGTTCCAGGCCAGCGTGCGATATGGAGTGAGTTGAAGGCCAGCCTCAACTACATAACAAAACCCCATCACAAAATGAAACGAAAGAAAGCAAGGCAGTTTATGGGGGTCTGTCTGGGGTCTCACTCAGCGCTAAAGCTGTGCTTGGGACGCCTGAGGTCCCAGGTTGCACTACCCTCAGGAGCACACTGGCATGCGGGCACACACACACACACTCACAGCGAGTGTGCCTTGGGCCTCCCGGCCAGGGGCTCCATTTCTGTGACCCCACTCTGCCCTTCGTGAGGTTGGGAGGTGCCAGAGGCGGACTACCTAGGCTGTCTGAAAGGGACACAACTGTACCCCCCACTAGGGGGCAGCATCGGCCCGGCCGGCTTCGCCTAGGGTCCCCTCCTCGACTCCTCACGACCTTTCCCCCGCCCCCCAGCCTCCCTCCCTGTCCGGGACTACTACGGCGCCTCATAGCTCCACCTTGCCTCTCCCCAGCGCGCGATCCAGGACTCAGGCACGTCCCTGTCTGCAAGCGGGCCTTCCCAGCAGCAGCTCGGGCCCCACCAGGGGTCTGACCATTTGTTCCAGCCAACTACAGCAAGGGTTCAGGGAGGAAGAGAGAAGGAAACACAAAACGCGGATGCAGGGGCCTGGCAGGATGGCTCAGTGGTCTAAAGCGCCTGCTTAGGAAAGCTTGGGCGGCTGCAAGGACTGCGGTTCCATCCCTGGCACCACGTGCTGTGCCAGCCCTGCCCTCAGGACAGGCTGAGCTGGCCATAAAAATAAACAAACAAACAAAAGTTATGAAACAAGAAAAAAATAAAAAATAAAATAAAATTTAAAAACTCGGATACAGCAGTTCACGCTTCCAATCTTAGCTCCTCGGGAAGCTGAGGCAGGAGGCCCGCAAGGTGTAGCCCAGCCTGGGGAACTTTGAGGCCTCTGTCTCTTCAGTGAGGAGGGATGGGGGTCAGTTAGGCAGCAGAGACCTGGTCTCAAATGCGCAAGGCTCTTGTTTCCAGCTCCGAAGGAGAAAACAAGGCATAGAGGGACCCACATTTGGGAACGTTAACAGCCTCAGACCAAGCCCCACCGACCCACTAGAGACTGAATATAGAGCCTTTGCCAGGAGCTCCATCCCCAGCCCTTCTCATATTTTTGAGACAGGGGCTCGCTTGGGCTACGGCTTGTGATCCTCCTGCCTCATCCCCCGAGAGTGGTGGCAGTACAGGCATGCCATCCCATGCCTAGATATGTAGAAGGCAATTGTTCCATAGATCAGGTGTTGGGGTGTTGGGATTGAGCCAAAGGTGCACCCCCACACACACACTCAGTGGGTGGGGTGGAGTTTGGGTCCATGCATGTGTAATTCACAAAGGTTCCAGGCTTCTATGGGACTCTGGCCACACTGATGGGGCGGGCACTTTTTTTTTTTTCAGGACTGGGGTTCAAACTCATGACTTTGCACTTGCCAGTCAGGCACTTGTGCCATGGAGCTATATCTCCCCAGCCCTCAAGGGCACTGTCTTTGAACAGATGAAATAAAAAGCCAGGCATGGTGGTGCACACCTGTAACCTCAGCACTAGGGAGGCTGAGGCAGGAGGATCGGTGTGAGTTCCAGACCACCCTGGGCTACAAAAGTGAGCTCAAGGCCAGCCTGAACTGCATAGTGAGACCCTGTCTCAAAAAGACCAAAAAAAAAAAAAAAAAAAAAAGTAATCACAGACTAGAAAAGTCAATTTAACTTGGTCAAGGAGACACAGAAAGTTTAATTAACTTGCAGAAGGTCACACAGCAAATGAGTAGCAGCATCAGAACTCAAAGCCACGTGCTTGGGCTCTGAAGTTTGAGGCACAAGGCACCAGGCACAGGACCAGACTGCCTACTCCACAGGCGAAATTCAAGATAATCACATGAGCAAGAGTGAAAGATAAGGGGCCCGGCAGGATGGCTCAGTGGTCTAAAGCGCCTGCTTAGGAAAGCTTGGGCAGCTGCAGGGACTGCAGTTCGATCCCCGGCACCACATGCTGTGTTAGCCCTGCCCTCAGGGCAGGCTGAGCTGGCAATAAAAAATAAATAAACAAACAAACAAAAGTTCTGAAACAAGAAAAAAAAAAAGTAAAAATTAAAAAATTCTTAAAAAAAAAAAAAGAGTGAAAGATAAAGCAGAACTGGAAGGAGCCTTGACCAGATCAGTGGAGACCTTCACAGGGTCAGGGGCACATTAAGAAGCAAAGCCCATGGCCTTGAAGACTCAGGACTATGCAAGTGAAATGAACAAGCAATGGGGGGACATAGTGGCACATGCCTGTCTTCTCAGCACTAGGAGGCTGAGGCAAGAAAATCTCTAGTCTGAGCCCAGCCTGGGCAACTTAGTGACTTAATGAGACCCTGTATCAACATTTAAAAATGAAAAGGAGCCGGGCGTGGTGGCTCACACCTGTAATCCCAGCACTCGGGAGGCTGAGGCAGGAGGATCGGTGTGAGTTCGAGACCAGCCTGGGCTACAAAAGTGAGCTCAAGGCCATTCTGAACTGCATAGTGAGACCCTGTCTCAAAAAGACCCCCCCCCAAAAAAAAAGAAAAAAGAAAAGGATGGAGATGGAGTTGAATGTGAGACCCTGGGTCCATTCCCTAGCACTGGGTGGAAAACAAAACAAAACGTGCATACACCACAAAGAAAACCAACAGTGGGCCTGGCCATTCTTGGTAAAAGTCACAGTTGGAACTGTGCAAAACAGACACTTGCTGAGCCAGGCACTGAGTTCAGTGTTAGGACCCATAAACCCAGAGTGGCAGTGCACACCTGTCCTCCCTGCACTCAGGAGGCTGAGGCAGGAGGACTGCTGTGAGATTGAGGGTAGCATGGACTATGGTGCAAGGCACTGTCTCCAAAGAATGAACGAAAGGAAGGAAGGAAGGAAGGAAGGAAGGAAGGAAGGAAGGAAGATTAAAAGTTGTTAGAAGGAAAAAAAAAAAAGTGATAAGAGGGTGGCTGGGAATACAGCTTAGCAGCACCAACACCTGCCTGGCAAGGCACAAGGTCCTGAGTTCAGTTCCTGGGACAAACAATAAAGGTAGGAAGAATCTCACACAGATGTCCTGTCTTCCACAGCTGGATGCCCCTGCCATGGCCTCCAGCATTCAACGGGAACTTAGTCATGGTGATGGGGGCTAGCTCATAGCTGGCTCAGTAATAGCTGATGGGTCGAAGTACAACATGGATATTTAATTAAAAGGCTTCTATCATGTGTGACCTGGGGGTAAGAGCCCTCATTTCCTCATTTTACAAATGGAGAAACTGAGGCCCAAAGATTCACCTGACTCCAGGAGCTGTGGCTTATACAAGGGCTATTTTTTTTAGGTTAAGAGCAGAATATTTATTGGGGAAAAGAAAATTTCTGTAGGAGAGAGGGACAGAAGGGGAACCGTAGAGGGTTGCCCCAGTCTACTTTTTATGTGGTTAGTTTTGTAGCACTGGGGATTGAACCTCAGACCTTCACATTGAACTAGACCCCCAGCCCTTCATTTATTTATTTTGAGGAGTCTTGCTACGCTGTTTAGGCTGGCCTTGAAAACTCTACGTAGCCCAGGCTGGTCTAGAATTCACCACAACCCTCAGCCTGCCAAGCACTGGGTGACCGGCATGTGGGACTGCAAGATTAATTTGGAAATAACCTTGCGTACTTGTTCCCTACACCAGCCACGTGGCGGCGCTGTGTCAGACAGGAGGCATGTTTACACCGACCGATGTTTTTCCGTTATGTGGTGCGTTCCTAGGTGTTCTTGCTGGGACGTTCCAGTCTGTGACCAAGGCCACGGCGGCAACGCTTCCAGTGGTTCTCAACCTTTCTAATGCTGTGGCCCCGCAATGCAGTTCCTCATGTTGTGGTGATCTCAAGTGAAGAAATAATTTTGGTGGCTACTTCAAAACTGTAATTTTTAGCCGGGTGTGGTGGTGCACGCCTGTAATCCCAGCACTTGGGAGGCTGAGGCAGGAGAATTGGTG
>PVJA010011625.1:0-54219 GCA_004027025.1 Myocastor coypus | reverse complement strand
CTCCCTTCCCCTCCCCTATCCTCTCCTCTCCCTCTTTTTGTTGTTGTTATTGGCAGTCACGTACATAGTCTCGCACATGATATAAAAGGACTTCACCAATGAGTTCCATACCAGCTCATCAGTTCTTTTCCCCTCACACATTCCAGTCCATGTCTCTTCAACTCTTCATTATGTGAAGACCCAAGACATAATTATGGCAAGTGCTCATTGCAACTCTGTAAAAATTTTTTTAAAGAATTTTTTATTTTATTTTATTTTTCTTGTTTCAGAACTTTTGTTTGTTTATTTTTATGGCCGGCTCAGCCTGCCCTAAGGGCAGGGCTGGTGCAGCATGTGGTGTCAGGAATCGAACTGCAGTCTCTGCAGCCACCTAAGCTTTCCTAAGCAGGCACTTTAGACCACTGAGCCATCCTGCCGGACCCCCTCTGTAACAGTTTGAAGCACCTTATTCCTAATTTTAATCATAAGAATGACATTTGCCCTCAGTATTTGTTTGTACCACCACTTTAACCATAAACACTCAGATACTGTCTGTGCACATTCACACTTTTTTGTAGCATTGTTTTTACAACTGCTGACCAGATTTGCCCTTAGTGGAATATATTTGCTATATTCATGGAAAGACAGACATTTTTTAGTCTTCTCCTCCTAATTCCTGTAGCTTCTATCCATTACCCATTTCTAAAAGTATCTCTTCATTTAAAAATACATGTTATAGCAATAGCTTAACTCTTGGTAGCAGTGTACTGTGGCATTCTATATCCTGCTATGATTTGAAATAGCATAGACAGAATCAGTTTCTAAGATTAGCAGCAGTTCATCAGGATCACAGCTTTGAATGCTGAGAACTTCAACTTGGAGTGGCTACAGTCTGGGGGAGATGCAGGCAGAACTATCTTCCTGTTGTGTCTCTTCCTGGCAGAAGGACACAAAGGCAAGTGGACATGGAGAGAGACCGGAAGGGACCTGACAGCCTTTTATTACATGCCCACTTCTGCAGCAACCTGTGCTGTGCAATGATAGCATTCATCCATGGAGCAGGATACAGTCTTCAGGACCTACTATGCATTAAAAGAGCTTGCTCAAAGGTATCAAAATGGCAAACAAGTTTCAGCATATGTTCTGGAAGGGGCACTCAAACTGCAGTAGTTGACTTCTCCCTGAGAGCTCATGTGGCTTTCTCTGCACATCCTGGTGTCCCTATGTGTCTAACTTCTTTTCTAAGATACCATCAAGACACTATAGAAGCAGATGACAGGTAGTCAAGATAAACTCCACAAGAAGACCAAGTGTGAGGGAACAAGGAAGTTTTTATTGCAAGGTCACTACTGACCAATGCGCTGACTTTGAGTCAGGACTGTCAAAGTTGTTAGGTGCCCACCTAAAGTTTGCTTTGAGGTTATACACTTTTCAGGTTTCTTTCTTTTTTTTTTTTTTCTTGATTTCATTTTTAAAATGTATTCAGTACAGGGTCTACAGGGTCTCACTACACAGATCAGACTCATAGTGTTCCTCCTGCTTTCAGACTCCTAAGCGCTGGAATTATAGGCATGTACCACTATTCCCAATCTTAATCACGGTCTCAGTGTGCTCTGGTAGTGGGCCCTTCAAAACATTCCAGGGATCAAACCCTGGTCTCTAGGTCTGCCTTGGCAGGCCTTTTAATCTGCTGAGTTATCTGGCCAGCCCTACTTTTTAGGTTTCTATAGTAACCACATTACCTCATTTTCAGGAATTTTACAAGCATGTTTCCATTTGGAAGACACTATTGACCATCTATCTGCCATGGGTTATTTTCCCTGTGCCCCATGTTGTCCTAATTATTTGTTCCCATTTTATGACCTTGGTTTTGTCTCAGTGGGTTTATGGTTAGCTACATGGGAGGGGATGAAGGAGTGAGTTTACCTATAGTTTATTTATTTATTATTATTATTATTATTTATTTTTGTCTTTTTGAGACAGGGTCTCAATGAGCAGTTCAGGCTGGCCTTGAGCTCACTTTGGTAGCCCACGATGGTCTTGAACTAACATCAATCCTCCTGTCTCAGCCTCCAAAGTGCTGAGATTACAGGCTCAAATGTACTTTTATTTTTGGTATTATAGCTGGCTCAGCCTTCCCTCGGGGTAGGGCTGGTGCAGCACGTGGTACTGGGGATTGAACTACAGTCCCTGTGATTGCCTAAGCAGGTGCTTTAGACCACTGAAACATCTTGCCACCCTACCTATAGTTTAAATGAACTTAGGTGACCCTCCTTTAAAATGGAGTCTCCTTTCCCCCATCAATACCACATACTAGGGTCATTCTAACAGCTTCACTTCAACTTGATTGACTGACTATGTGAAGATCCAGTCTCTAGATGCCCATGCTGGCCTCAACATAGCAATTTGCAGAGGAACACATTTTATCACAGAGCAGCACAATAGCCTCTCTTGACAAGTACTGTGGTTTGAGATGCCAACCTAACTCTGAGTTGGACAGCTAAGCTGAAAACTTCTACAAAGCATAGTGAAATCTGCAGTGTCTTTATTCTTAGAAAATAAGAAGAGGGGAAAGAAGGCAGATGTGACTCTCCCATGAGATATTTTGGAGTATGGGCAGCAGATGCTAAAAAGCAAGCTATTGACCTCTGAAGGGCTACATCTCACAATCTTGTAGGTTGACTGCCATTAACTCTTATGCTTTGAATTGTGACTATCTCCCAAGAAAAAAGGATAAGAATGGGTCTATATACTGTAATCCAGCTCCAACTCAACCCCTATTCCAGAGGATTGGTCAGTCAAAAATGAATAAATTGAAAAGCATGTGTCCTGATGGGATCTTATTCACAACTTCCACATACATATTGCTTTTGTTATGCACACCCATAGCAAGCAGGCCCATGCTGGTGATCTGGCATGGCCAGGATGTGCAGCAACCCCTCCCCACCACCACCCACACAAGCAGGCAGGCTTGCTCATATACATGGTGACCTTGTGACAGGCAGAATGGCTCTGGATACCCAGCAGCCCCAGGTATTCACTGCCTACTGTCATGAAAAGCAGGCTCTGGCCAGAGGTGCAGTGTCTAGCTCCTGACATGGGCATGGCCATCTACCCATTCAAATCCAGCTCTATCTGTTGCTTCTTTGTAGCCTGGGAAGCAAAGGTGAGGACCAAGCAATCTATTCGGTCGTACACAAGTGTAATGCCCACAGAGAAAAGGGAGCAACCAGCTCCTGCAACTGTTCACATTAAATCCCACAGTCCATGGAAACCCCTACCTGCAAATGCTTGTCAGCCAGGACCAGAGGGTTGTCCCTGTTTCCTGTCTTCCACTGAGAGCAAGCAGAAACCTGGTGTGGCTGACAACCACAGTCTGAGGTACACAGAGGGGCTTGGATGCAAGAAAGGCACCTCAAAAACCCATAGGCTCTGTAGCTTTGGAGAAACCATCAAAATAGTCTAGGTTCCAAGACTGTAGATCTTGGAAAGAAACCACTCCTTGAAAAACACAAGAATTGTTTTTTCACTGATCCATTTGTGATCATTCTATTTGTTTTTTCACTGATTCATTTGTGATCATTCTATTTGTTACTTTTACAATTCCTTCAATGATTTATTTGGGGGCATTTTAGCTTTTTCTTCCTTTTTTGTTTGTGTTTAGTTTTACCCTCACCTTTCTTCTTTGAGCTTTTCTTTCTTTCTTTTTATATTTAATTTTGAAAGATAAAAGCAATCCAGAACAAAAAATCAGAAACAAAGAAACAGAGCAACACGTATCAGTACAAATGTTTCAGATTGTTAAGCCAAGAATAGCTGATTGACAATGGTTAATATATCATCTATTTTATCATCAAACCTGTTGCTGAGATTAGCAGATACATTTATCTAAGACATATGGTTGGTCATTACTGTTTGCTTTCAAGTAAACTTACATTTTTGTTCTTGTCTCTCTTTTTTTTTTTTAAAGCTTGGTTTTAAGGACAGCATACTAATAATTAATATAAAATTAGAAGCACTACACATTTAGAAGACCAAGATGTCAGGTATTCAAACATGGTTTTTGTGTTACACATTGCTGTCCTGATGTAGTTGCTTAGATTGCAGCTATCAGCATACCGAATTCATCAAGGTGAAAATTCTACACATTATCTGCTATTTTCAAAAATATGATGCAGATTTACAGTACAATCACCTCAGCCATCCTGTATATATAACTTACATGTTTATCTTTTTTCTTCTTTTCTCTTTCAGGTTTTATTTATTCTTTTGGGTTCTTTCACTAGGGAGACAATATGATATTTATACAGGTGGATCTGGTTTATTTCAGTTATGAGTATAGCCTCTCCTTACCTATGGAGGCTTCAAGTCTCTCTCTCTCTCTCTCTTTCTCTCTCTCTCTTTCTCTTTTTTTCTTTCTTGTAGAGTAATACTCCGTTATATAAAAATGCCACATCTTTTTATCCATTCTTCAGATGATGAGCATTTTGGTTGCTTCCCACATTTGGCTATGACAAACTGTGCTACCATAAACATAGGTGCACATATATCATTGTGGTACAATGTTTCAGTTCTGGGAAAATACCCAGAAGAGGAACAGCGGATTGAATGGGACTTCCAGTCCTAGTTTTTTTTTTTTGTCTTTTTGAGACAGGGTCTTGCTATGCAGTTCAGGTTGGCCTTAAGCTTACTTTTGTGGCCCAGGCTAGTTTTGAGCTTGCACTGATCCTCCTGCCTCAGCCTCCCAAGTGCTGGGATTACAGGTGTGCAGCACCACACCCAGCTTCCAGTCCTAGTTTTTTGAGGATTCTCCACACTGATTTCCATAGTGGTTGTACAGGTCTATATTCCCACCAGCAGTGGAGAAGGGTTCATTTATCTCCAAAGCCTCTCCAGCTTTTTTTTTTTTTTTTTTTTTGGTAGGTATTTGCTTTTTTATTATTTTTATTCATTTTAATGAGAAAACAGATAAAACATCAATGAAACAGTTTCAAAGCAAGTTAGTACGAAGTTTACAATAATTAATACAATTCATATTGCTGTCTTCATAGTAGTTAATCAGAGGACAAGATGCAGACCTGTTGGCTTGTCTAAACAATATTAGTACAAACTTTTATTGTCAGTAAACTAAGAGAAAATAGCTGCATATCTATGCTAACTCTCTTGTGTCTATATATGTATACATACATATATATTATATATATACATACATATACTTTTTTCTTTTTAAAGTTTCTAATACTAGGAGAAAATATCATACCGTGTCTTATAAGTAGATTGTACATCAAAGATACAGTGCTAATCATAAAATAAAAATTATAATTAAACAATACTTAGAAAATTAGTTAAATATTAATTAAAAATTAAATTAAATATTTCAAAACAATATTCCAAAGTTCAAATCAAATCGTGAGTCCAACTTAGAGGCCAAAAAGTTGTTTATCATGTGTACAAATCTGTAATCAATTCACAGTACTCACATAGTATTTAAATAGACTAGTATATACAAAAATATCAACTAAGAAAAAGTTTCCATGTCGAGCAGTGTGAAGAAGAAGTGAGCACGACCCCGGGGTCAGCTGTGCGCTGCTGCATCTGGTGTCTAGCGCCTGTGACCTGCCACCGTCGCCACCATGCCCAAGAGAAAGGCTGAAGGGGATGTTAAAGGTGATAAAGCCAAGGGAAAAGATGAACCACAGAGAAGATCTGCAAAGTTGTCTGCTAAATCATCTCCTCCAAAGTCAGAGCCCAAGCCTAAAAAGGCCCCTGCAAAGAAGGGAGAGAAGGTCCCCAAAGGGAAAAAGGGAAAAGCTGATGCCAGTAAGGATGGGAATAACCCTGCAGAAAATGGAGATGCCAAAACAGACCAGGACAAAACGCTGAAGGTGCTGGAGATGCCCAAGTGAAGTGTATACATTTTTGATAACTGTGTACTTCTGGTGACTGTAAAGTTTGAAATACTATTTTTTATCAAGTTTTATAAAAATGCAGAATTTTGTTTTACTTTTTTTAAAGCTATGTTGTTAGCACACAGAACATTTCATTGTTTTGGGGGGAAGGAGCATATGTCAGTAGTACAATGTCTCCAAAGCTGGGTTGATGTGGGGAAGGTGCCTTCCCCTGCTGGTTTTCAGAGACTTCCTCTTGGCTCCCAGGAGGAGGTATTCCATGATGTTGACACATGTGGCCACCTTGGCACAAATGTCTTGTGGTATGGGACAGCTCCCAGTTCATTTTGTCCTCCTTTCCTCTGCGATCAGCATAGGCTTAACTCCCTTAAGCCCAGAGACCTATTGGGATCTGTTTCCCAAAAGTGATGTTACCAGTGTCAGGCAATCTGGACTTGCCAGTAACATTGAGATGGTGTCCCACAAGAACAACTGATTTCTTTTTCTAGACTGTGAAACTTCAAATTGATAATTCTGCCATTTTCATTTCCTGAAAGTCAGGGTCAGCTTGTGAAAAGTTGTTAAACAACATGCTAAATGTGAAATGTCAACCCTCACTCTAAACTTTCCCTACTTCAAAGCCTCAAATGAAGACTTCAGTGGATTTTATAGTGGCTTTCTGATTTTTGTTAGTCCATCCAAGAAGGAAGTTTGAAAGTTGTTGTACACTGTTAACAATTGTGTGCCCATGTCCTGCCTGAAATACCATGACTGTTTATGAAAAGTATCTTTAATAAAGCTGGATAGAGTTTGTCTTGGAAAAAATAAAAAGGAAAAGTTTCTATGATAGTAAAGAATTATTAAGAATAAAGCATAACATAAATAGTGGAATGGCAAATATATAACCAGAACTTCTAACAGTTTGGGGATAGGATATTACATAAAGTTCTAGTATGTCATGGACATTGACAGTGTCCAGTAGCCACTTGTGGGACTAAGCTACTGCTAGTTCCTTGATGTTCACTCGGTAGACATGGACAGAATCATAACCCATAGGATGCAGAAGTCCATTTGTAGAATATGCTGATGGAAATATTTTGCTGCTGTATACAAAGGAATAGTTGAAAGACTGCTACTGTATACCTCTTTTTCTCCTGTGTTTAATTGTTTGCCCTATTTGGTGGGTTCTTTCCATTCTCCTTCATGGAGTTGTGGTCATCTTGATCCCTCTTTAGAATATCTTTTAGTAAGCTGTGTAGGGTTGGCTTTGTCATCATGAAATTCTTTAGTCGTTCTTTGTCCTGGAAGTACTTCATTTCTCCATTGAACTTGAGTGTTTTGCTGGGTATAGCTGTCTGGGCTGGAATTTGTTTTCATGGAGGACTTGAGGTACTCTGCTCCATCCTCTTCTTGACTTGATGGTTTATAAAAAGAAATCTGCCATTATTCTGATGGGCTTTCCTTTAAATGTGATTTGTTTCTTTTCTCTAGTAGCTTTTAGTATACTGTTCCTATGCTGAATTTCTGGAATCTTGATTATTTTATGTCTGGGTGTGGTTTCAATTGACTTGATGTTATTTGGAGTTCCATATGCTTCGGTTATCTGAGTGCCAAATTATTTCCCCATATTTGGGAGTTTTCTGCTATTACTTCTGTCCATATTCTTTTTGTATCATTTATATAGACTCCTTCTTTGTCACTGATGCCTATTAGTCTTACATTGTTCATCTTTTCATTGTTTTTCTATTATTCTCCAGTATTTGTTAATAGTTGATTTCTTCATGATGTCAAGGTCTGACAGGGGAAAGGTCATGCAGGCAGAGGGCATATTTGAACTGCCTTTAAAATCCCAGACCCACTGGAGTGTGAGCAGCGTTACTGGGCCTCTCCCAGATCCTTCAAAGCAGTAGTCATAGTGATATCAGCTCTGAAATTTCTATGAAACCCTAGAAGATACTGTAGTGGCTGGTACATTGTGTCAACTTGCCTGGATTCCTGGTGGTCAATACATTTTATTGATTTGGCTACATTGCCTGGCTGTTTCACACTGTGAGCCAAGAGGACCCTGCCCCAAAATAACTCAGTTTGGACTTTATCTTCTGGCTTCCTGCACAGACTCATTAGCCTCTAGATTGGAACCTTCTGCTTAGAGACAGTTAGGAACCAATAGAAAACAGTAAAGACCAGTAGAAACCATTAGCGATGGAGCACTGCAGTGAGTATAAAAGCCTTGGGACTAAATCCTTCAGTTGGCAGTGTGCAGATGCTCTCAGCACATTTCCTCATCTGACTCTGGAACCATATATCTTGTGTTATATCTGTTCCTTGTATTATATCTGTTCCTCTAGTAAAACCCTGACTAGAACAGATATTAACCAAACAGTCATTTTCTACCATTTGGCAAAGTTGTCCCCATGATAGCCAAGGTTATTTTAGATGCCTAAGGTCATTCCTGGAGACACTTGTGTGGTCACAGGGTTTAAAACTTGACCTACCCCAAAAGACCCTGTTCTGCAGCCACTCTGTGTGACTCCCTGTTACTCCCAGATGATTCCATCCCCTCTGTCACAACTTTCAGATCAACTTACGTTAGATGTACAGGGTTCAGAAATCTGAGCAAGTAAGTGCCTATCTTCTCTATCTAAGCTGTGTTCCCTCAGGCCTCAGATCTATCTAAGCTGTGTTCCTGTGGTGCCCTATCCTTCTTGCTGCACTACAGGTTCATTAAGTCCTTGATTATGTGGTTCTGTTCTCTGTCATGGCTCTCATTTCTAATAGAATAGGTTGAAATGTGTTAAAGCTTAAATTTCGATGTCCCACACAGAGCCTCCTGCACTCATAGGTGAGACGCTCCACACTGTCTGAATCTAGGGTGTGTAATACTAGGATTAAGGGTGTATGACACTGAGTTAGTATACTGATGGAATTAGCACATCTCTGAGTGTGGTCACACAGATTTACTGGGGCCAGAACTCTCATACTAGGTGTGGGTGGCACCAACCAAAAGGCCTACGTGGAATAAAAGGGAAGGGTAGGCCCTTTCTCCAGCACCCACCAACATGGGCTGCATTTGCACCAAGACAGTGAAGAAGGTATCCCAGGCTATCAGTAAGAAATACTACATAGCCTGGGCAAGGACTTCCACACCAATACACCCTGTGCAAGAGGATCACCATCTTCCTCAATAAGAATATCCATGACGAGATGGCAGGCTGTCACACATCTGAGGAAGTAGATTTAGAGAGGCCCTAAATGGGGTATTTCCATCAAGCTACAGGAGCAGGAGAGAAATGAGAGAAAATTATATTCCTACAGTCTCAGCTTTGAACCAGGAAATCACTGAAGTAGATTCTGACACTGAGGAAATGCGAGAGCTTTTGGACTTTGGCAGCCTCTCCAACCTGCAGGTCACGCAACCTACTGTCAGACAGGGGAAGCTGTTTGAATCTTTTTGCTATGTTGTAATTTTTTCAAAAAATTCAAGACCAAGGAGATAGCTCAGTAGAATAGTTGCTTGCCTGGCAAGCGCAAGGTCCTGAGTTCAATCCCCAGGACCGCCAAAAAAACAAAAAACACACAGACAAAAAAAAAAAAATCAAGACAATACAAAAAAGAGAGAGATAGGTTTGCTGCTTGCTGCTGCCATCTTCTGCCTGCTCTGCCATGGACTCTTTCTCCTCTGCAGTGCCCATCTGCCATGCCATCCTGCTTTGGAGCCACCCAGCTGTGGACTCTACCCTCTACAAACTGTTAGTTAATAAACTTTTCTTTCTTTAACTCTGAGTGTTGGGTATTTTGTCTCAGTAATGAGTAAAGTAACTAAGACGAGAGTGTTGTACTACCAAGATCCAATCATGAAAAATAACACTGATTTTCTGAAGAGTCCAAGAGAGAGACATATTAGTGAGGGGCCAAGGGGGTAGAGATCTGTGGTAACTTGTAGAGATCTGAGCTGACCTACAGTGACCAGCAGAGAGATCTACAGTGCCAACAGAAACTGATGGAAGATTTACAGGAAACCATCCATGGGACTGTAAGCCTTGGTTGCTAAGGAGACAGTAGACACCACGGGGAGTCGCTGGGAGCTGAAACACTAAGACTTGTAATGCTAAGAGGCACTGAATGCCAAAGCTCAGAGCTATAACACTAAGGAATGAGATCCCCTGGCACTCAGTCTAGAACTGTTGTGATCTGAGTTTATCTTACTTAGCTCAGTATTGTTCATCTGATGTCCAGCACAGGGCATTACTGTTATTTTAGATCCATCATTCATACTAGTAAAGAGGAAGGAGATCTGAATTAGCAACCAAAAGACTAGTTTAGGTACAAGCCCTGTCACACAGAGGCTGTGTGGTCCTCAGAATGCCGCTGCATCTATAGAGTAACAAAAATAACATGATTCTCAAATTCCTATTGTTATGGCTCCAATTAATCTAGTCCCTGATCATTAAAGTCTACTCTTTACCAATAAGCAATTACTAAGACAAAATTAGAAATGTCATAGGCAATGAAATTTTTTATCTTTGATAGCATAATCTTTAATTTTTTTTTTTTTTTTTTTTTTTTTAGTTGTTACAGGGTCTGCAGGATCTGAGGGTCTACAGGGTCTCACTATGTAGATCAGACTTGTAGTGATTTTCATGCTTGCAACCTCCCAAACTCTGGGAATAGAAGCATGCCAGCATGTCCAGACTCAGTTTATGCCTCAGTGTGTCCTGGGTGCAGGTTGGGCATGATATGCTGGGGATAGAACCTAGGTCACTACATTAACAATGTTTTTGACAGTGAAAGAAAGTATTCTTCTTGTCATGAAGTATAAAATCTTTTATAAAACACCTGGTGCCTGATGTTTTCACATAGTGGCTATATTGTGGGGAAAGGGCTGTGATATTGAAGGCTTTAGGAGAAGAGGAACACGAAGAAGATGGGGACAATGGCAGGAGAGCTTACAGTTGAACTGGCAGTGGACACGGTCATTTCTACGAATTTTCTAGTGTGCTTTGTTTCTTATCATGAAACAGATTTCCTCACTTCTGTTCTTATTCTGAGAAAGATTTCGTGGATAGGAATGTGAGGAAAGAGAGAAGGACTACTAAATAGCTGTCTGAATTTTTCAAACTTCTGTTTTGGTTCATAAATTCAGTTGTCAGAATAGTTTGTTTCTTGTCTTTCAGCAGAATGAAGCCTGGTGATTGTCCAGCCAGTGTAGAAGCTGCTTTGACTCAGGTTAAGCGCCATGCCCTACTCCTGGAGCAGGTGCAGAGTCTGGAGCAGGGTCTGGTGCAGAGTCTGATGGCTGGGTCCTGGGACCTGGACACTGGTGGAAATGCAAACGGTCCCAGCTCCTCCTCATCTGTTGCTTAAACAAGCATATCCTGTGACCCTTAGGCACACTCATGTCTGAGAACAGCTGGCTTAAGGGGCTCTTACTGGAGGAAGCAAGGAGGTAGGCTTGTTTAAACAGCAGTAGTTCCAGGAACTGGCCTGATGCAAATCTGTGGTACTGAGCTCTCCCAGAGAGAAAATGTGGGCATTCTGCTTGTCCTGCTGCACTCCCACTCAGTGGTCACCACAGACCTTTTATACCCACTGCCACTGGAGACTGAACCCAGGGCCCAGCTGGCCCCACTCATTTATTCAAACACTCAGGCAGTGTCTTGCTGAGTCAATCAGTCATGCAGGCTCACTCTAACTTGCTTATCCTGCCTCAGCCTCCTTCAGGATAGGCTTGTAGGCCTCTACCACCAGGCCCAGCTACAATAGCTTATTAAATCCCATATCGTCCCAGAAATTTTGAGACTAGCATAGACATGGGTGAAAATATTTACTGAGACCTTAGTTATGGCCCACAGTGGGTCATGAGCCATTCATGTGCTGATATCTAGCTGTAAATCAGGTGAGGCAGACCCTATTTCACAAGTTCAAAATCAGACTTAGAATGATTGCATAAGTGCTGCAGGCTTTAATTTGTATAACCAGAAGGTTGTGGGCTGGATTTATATCCAGAAGAAAATGCATATTAGGTGATGTCAACAGGGAGGAATCAGTGGTTTCAGAGGCACCATCTAACCTCTTTGTGTTTAGAAGATGGGCTTTAACATTGTACACACTCGAATGGCTTTGTGTTTCTGGTTGTGACCTCTGCCCACCATCACTACTTAGACTTGAACCACACCATGCATATTAATATTTTCTCCCACAGTATGTGATCTCTCAGAAGACAGTTAGACGAGGATATTAGGATTTTGGAAACTAGGTTATTAAGCCATCCAGAAAGAAACTAATTAGAAAACATTGTTATAGATGAAATATTTGTGACATTTAAAATCATGGAACTATGTTATAGTTTTATAGGAAGGCAATTCTCCTGTCACTGTGTTTGTTCTCAATACAACTATTTAAGAGTCAAACATAAAATTTTAGGGGAAAGTTATTTTGTTATATTTAAAATATGTGGCAAAATGTGAGAGAGAAACCAATTGATCAAAGGGTTGAGGATGTTAAATGTGTTTGGCCTTATTGTGGTGTGCTGGAACTGGTTTATACCAGCAAAAGAAAGCCAATCATATAATCTGTAGGAATTTTATAAGCTGGTTGTTTATGCAGTCATTATTAAAAAACAAATTAAGCTGAAGTTTGGCACAGTTCTGTGCACCTGAGTTCAGCTAAGAAGTGGGCTGAAGTAGTTAGGAATTAGAATTGGAGACAACCCTGGGCAACATAGCAAGACTCCGTATCAGCCAATGGATGCAGCGATGGTTGGTGGATCGATGGAGTAAGATAAATTCAAAACAAGTGTAGAATATATTCACTTCTTACTCATTTGCTAATTTTCATTAAATTTTATTATTGATACTCTTGATGTAAATTCAAGAGCAGCCAGTGAAATTATGCTGGAGGTTCAAATTGGCTGTGGTAGGAGGGCATATAACACAAAAATTGTTTAGTGTTACAAATCGGACCTTCCTCACCTCCAAAAGTGCACTGTGGGCTGGCAAGATAGCTCAGATTAAGGCGCCTGCTTAGGCAGGTAGAGGGACTGGGGTTTGATCCCCAGCATATCATACTGGCCCTGGCCCCAGGGTATGCTGAAGCATAGAATGAGACTGAGCATGATTGTGCATGCCTCTAATCCCAGCACTTGGGAGGCTAAAAACAGGATCACTACTGATTTGTGTAGTGTGACCCTGTACTAAATCATTAAAAAAAGTAACAAAAGCCACTTGTGTGGCATTTATTGGCATATCACTTATTGTAATTATGGACCAATTTAAAATAGAGACATGGGGGCCAGGGAGATTGCTCAGTGGTACGAGTGCCTGCCTGGCAAGTGCAAGGTCTTGAGTTCAATCCCCAGTATTGAAAAAAGAAAGTTACATGATTTGAGTTCAAGTGTTTGTGAATTATGCTGAAAACTGAAACCCAGGGCACTGATCTTAAAGACTGTGTCAGTTTGGGCAGCAGAGAGATGGCATAGGTAAAGAGCTTCGATAAAGTTTAATGAATGTGTGGGCAGGGTTGAGAAAAAGCATCCACAGGCATGAAGTGTCTAAGAAGTAGGGACAGTATGCAACCACTGCTACCTCCTCAATTGCATGGAGGAGGAGGGGAGGGATTTAACCAGAACCTGCAGAAACTAGCTGTGGATCAGGAGCTGTCCACTGGGACCTGAGGCTAGGAAAGATTCATAGTTGGGCAGAACCACAGAAGGGTGGAGGGTGGGGACAGAGCTGATCCTCCATAGCCTCTGTCCCTGCAGTGCCTTGGATTTGACCAATCATGGCTGGAAGCCCAGAGCAAGGGGCCTTGGAGAAGCAGTTGATGTCCTTCAGTTTCCCAGAGCATAGAACAAGGCAGATGTATGTGGCAAATGCTGACATTGGGAGCTCCTGGTAAGGAGGACTGGTTCATTTTGAAACATTCCAGTCAGAAAGAAAGACTTGAAACTTTTATAGGTAAATGTATGCAACTGGAAACCATACTTGTAATGAAATCAATCAGATGCACATATGTAAATGTTGTACTGTCTCCATGTAAGAAGCTGAAAGAGTAAGAGCCAAAGTATACAACAGATATTGTGAATAGGGAAGAAGCTGTTCAAAAGAAAAGAACTGGGGGAAAGTGAAAAGAGAAAAGAAAAAAATACATATATAACACAAGATAGCTAAGATAGTTATAGAGCCAGTTTTTCTTAGTTCATTGAAAAGATTGTGCTAATATTTTTTGGACAAGATCTCACACCTATATTTTATACTCTGAACTACTATAAAATAACTACTATAAATACAATAATATGCAATTTTTGCTGTCCTACTATCCTGCTTTGAAACTGTTTTATTGTTATTTTTTTCATCTGTTTACATTTTTTTTTTAAAAGAACATTTCTTAGTTGGATCTCGATACTAGCTTTGAACTATTTATGGAAGTTTCCTGAGAGACTATGATTGTGAAACAACTATATTTAGCGGTTTGTGACTGCTGTTGAAACTTGATGGCTTTAAGCCAAAATGAGCCTAACGATAAGATTCTGCTAGTTTTTATAGCTTGGATCTATTGTACCAAGTGAGAAGTTTTCCTAAGAAGCATTCAATCTTGATGCTATGAGCTTGGGGCCCTTCTGAAGCAACACTGAGTTGAGTTTGTAAAGATCTTCAAGAATTTGAAAATCTGGTGTGTGTATGAATTTTCGAATGTTCCTCATATATGATCTGCTATCACCCCTACAGTTTTACCGAGTTATTAGCCAGTCTGAGCATGTTGCTCTAAAAGGCTGTGGTTACAGCTTCTCAGACTCATTTGTGGGTAGAATCTCTATTATTCATTGTAGTAGGTAAATACAGTATTAGGGTTGTAGCATACAAAACTGGATATTAGATTACTTTCAATGTATTTTTTTTGGGGGGGGGGACTTGAAATCAAACTGAGGACTTTGCATTTACCAGACAATTTACAAAACCTACAATATCACTGTAACCTCCCTTCCCCCCCAGAACATTCTTCAGAACCTTAGTCAGTGAGATATTTAAAATGCATTTTCTGCCACTCACTATTCAAGATTCTTAAATGTTATCATGTTAGGAAATTTCAGGGGTTAGGAGCACTTTTTATAGAAAATCCTATAGGCACATAGATTGGTTGTGATGTAGCTAAGCTTCTCTTTTTTTTTTTTTTTGATTTTTGAGACAGGGTCTCACTGTGCAGTTCAGGCTGGCTTTGAGCTCACTTTTGTAGCCCAGGCTGGTCTTGAACTCACAACGATCCTCCTGCCTCAGCCTCCCGAGTGCTGGGATTACAGGCGTGAGCCACCATGCCCGGCAAGCTAAGCTTCTCTTGCACTCTAGAGAACTACACTGCAGGGCTGAGTCTGCTCTTAGGCAGGGGACAATCCTAGGCAATTTTGTGTATCTGAAGATTACATTAAGCCTATGGTTCTCAGGAACTTCTGGGCTTGTGTGTGGTGTCCCTTGCCAGATTTTAGGAAAACACTTTCTTAAGTCTTACCAAGTTTGCAAGTATGTCAATATTCATTTATTTTTATCTTAGGTAAGGGAACCAAATGCACAGGCTAACAGAATGCCTGGGCTTTCTAGGCCCAGTTACATTCTATCTCTGCTGTCTTACCTTCTTAAGTCAATGAACTCTTGTTTGGTGTTTTGATTACCCTGCGCTCCAGTGAGTTATAGACATGTTACAAGTATTATTATGTGCAAAAAGGACATAGCCATCCACATACTATACCATCTATCTGAGAAGACCTGATGATAATAAACATAGTGGTAATAACCATCTTCTTGTGTCACACAGAAAACTCCCAATTATCTCCTTTGCCTGGGCATTTATAGAACAGCTATGATGATTCGACTGTCTGAAGCTTGTTCAGCAGCCCCCTCTTCTCTTAGTTATATGCCACACTATTAGAGTTGTATTAAGAAAATTACATCGAATTTTAGTGTTTTGGTCATTTCAGTGACTATGTATATGTTAATGAAATCAGTAATCTAGAAAGAACATAGCTAAATGAACAAAATACATCCAGACTGTCATTTATTAATACAAATTTATATAGTGGCATATACTAGTGGGGAAATCATAAATTCATAACACGTTAATTTATATTGGAAATACAAAAATTATTTGAAGGTCAAGAAATCAGGTGGACAGCACCACAACAGTGTTCCTCAGCCTGGGCAGGAGTGTAGTATCCAAGAATACAAATTCCTGTGGGAGACTGGGTGCAAAAATTACAAGACTGTGCAAACACATTCCAACCCCATTTCCTGTCCAACAACAAGCACCGCAGGAATCTTCTAGGAGGCCTGGGTACAATAAAAAGGCAGCAAGGCAGAAAAATGGCACTGACCATTATTTCTTTTAACCTTCACAGCCGGAGTAAGATAGCAAGTAGCACCCCTGAGGGCTTTTGTCCTTCTCACCTGAAGGCATGATACAAAAGTTAGTAGCAAATGCGCACACACATACACATACAAAGGCATTAGTGAGCAAGTCAGGGAAACTGAAAAGAAAACTTTTAATAAAAGACGATCTGCTTTAGTCATCCAGTGATCTGAGCCCTAAGACGAAGTCCAACATATAAATGAAATGAACAGCTCTACACCAAGCAGGTAAATCTCAGCTCCACGTCAGTAACACTTTTTATTTCATAAGTGGGCATGTGCTGGAGAGCGCTGGCTTTCTGTGAAGCAGACGCAGCGGGTGAAGAACAGCAGGACAAGAGCCAAGAGCAGCGCCATGGCTCTCCTTGCATGGGAAGCTCACTCATCTCCAGCTCTTTGCAGAGTACTGGCCTTGTCATTTCAGACCTATCCAAGGAGTGACAGGCGCACTCCTAGATCTGTCACCATTCCCATACTGGGTTCCTTCTGTCCCCTGCCTGTGCCCTCCCACGTGTGGGTCCTGCTGAGTAGGAGTGGAAGGGGATGCAAGGAGACACCTGAGCCAGCGGGCAAGTGCCGCTTTCATGTGGAAGCACTCAGGCCCAGAGGAAAGACGCTCGGCTGACAGGCCCCTTGTGCAGCAGCGCCAGGATTCACCCTCTGGAGTGTTACGGAGATTTCATGCCCTGCAGATCAGTGCAGCAGCCTTGAGTGTCCTGAGGCACCCAGAGAAGCTCTGCCCGGAGCCACCCAAGCTGGTCTGAAGTAGCACCTGACCTCTTGGGCATTTCTGGGCTCTTCTCATCCGTCTCCTGAACATTGTCCTCATCCTAGGATGTGAAACCTGGTTGTCCCCAGAGCTCCTCTTCCAGGTGCCAATTCACAGCCCTCCCTCTTGCTAATAAATTATTGCAACTTTCCTCTCCATTTTGCCCTGAAGCCCATGGCTAGGGTCACGCCTGTGTAAATTGATGATTCTCTACCTCACTGGAGGCTATTTCATACTTCAAATACAACTGTGACTGTTTTCCTCTACTTATCTTTGCAACATCACCATAGACTTCTGCCTCCTCTTCCTAAACATATTCTGCTATTGCTCTGTCACCCGTAACAAAATTCATCCCTACATCCCCCAGACACTCTGGAGAGCCTGCTACACAAGGCGCTGCTTCAGGAGGGGTTTGTGCAGCTCTACTCTCAAGGAGTGCAGCGGAGATGCCTCAATCTTTGCATGACTCTTTCTTTCTAGCTTGTAGTATCAATGTGTGACCAGTTTGAAATGTTCTCAAAGAGCTTGAGTCATTCTAGCAAGTATTGAAGGCTGCTATTTGCTCAGTGATTATGGCACACTGCGCATCAGGGAGAGCACAGATCTTTTACTCCTGATTAATGGGACTGTGCCTTCAGTTTAAAACATCATGATATGCCTGCTTATGTTTTGCCAATAAGGAAGAAATGGAAAAGAAACAAAGGCAAGATGTGTGCACATTACACACAGTACAGACGTGTGGCTGCTTGGATATCGAATTATTTTAGAGCCATGTGTTTACGGTCTTGTCATGTGCCTATATGATAAAAAATAAGTGCCTGAGCTACCAGAAAAGAACATCTGCTCAAAGAGAAATTTCCCAAGCACTGGACCAGGGACAGTGCCCAGAACTGTGCTGCGACACACAGTAAGGAGGACGAGTATGCATCTGTCACATCTGAGTTCATTCCAACCCGGGCTTTCTCTTATTTTGCTTGATTCAAATGAACCACTTACTTTCTTGAAAAACTGACAAATTAAGAAATCCACAGCCATCAAAGCACCTGCGCTTGCCCATTACTAGACTGGGAAAAGCCCGGGGCAGCAGGAAGCAGTGGGCTCCGTGGCACCCTTTCTCAGGGCAGACCTACCCAGCTTTCAGTCCTCCCCCTTTGTAAATACTTGAGGGGAGGCACCTAAGTTTGCAGTGCTCCCTGGGTGGATAGGGCTCTCCAAAAGCAAAGTAGGCTTAGAGGCCCTGGCACGTAGCCCATCAAGTGAGAACAATGAGTAAATATTTCTGTTGTGCTCATTAGCAGAACTTTTAATGGAATCTGGGTGTCAGCAATTTATACCCTGTTGTTTAGTTGTCCAGGAAAAGCCTGAGTAGGAGAAAGTTGGGGGCATGGGAAGAAAACACCCCAATACCCACTCACTGTCTTGGACACCTGGCATGATTCAGTCCCACTCCTCTAACTATGTCTCCTAACCTAACTGTCCAGCACCGAAGAGCAGCCTTAAGGAGGAGCTCTTTGCGGCTGCTGAAACCTTAAAGGGACCGGTGGAAATGACCACTCTAGTACTCTGGGAGGGGTCTCAGCTGTTCTCTGTTTTACGAGGTAGCTCAGTTGTGAGTCGATGTATGTGATGTATGCTGTCAGCCACTCAAAACTTTAATTTTCCCTTTTTCATCTGCAAGATTATAAAAATACCAGTATTTCCCCCCATTTTATAAAAATGATTTCAGAAAAAATAACACATGAGTCTCCTCCATTAAACTTCTGTTCCATCCTGTAAATTGTTGTGGACTCTGACTTCTAGATTCAATTTTTTTACTTTAGCACCTTTGAACATATAGGCCCTGTCAGTGTCGCTCAGGATGTTGACATTCCGCACGGTGCAGTACTGTCTGTTCACGTTCTTCTCCACCCTGTCTGGGGTCCTCTTGGACACGTCTGCCTTGGTATTTAAAGGGTACTCCTCTAGAATGTGCTCTGTAGGCTGTTTCTTCCTCTGTTTCTGGCACTTCCTTGTGATGAAACAAGCCACCAAAAATATCAGAAGTAGAAGCATGACAGCTGCCAAGGCGCTGCCCACAGAGGCACCCGTTTGGGACAGAGAGGCAGCTGTGATTGGCTCTTGCATCTCCAGGTGCAGGGACTTCATATTGGTGCCATTTTTTACTTGGTCTCCTTCATTGTCATAAATGAGGGAATCATCAAGTGTCAGCTGGCCACTGGGATCTACCAGGTCCCTTTGATGACGCCTCAATGGGGATGTGAGAGAACGCTGGACCCGTGGCCCTGGGATGGTGTCAGGGCCAATGATGTAGATCACCTGGAGATACCACTGGTGTCCTGCTTCCACCTGCAGAGGAAGGAGACAGGGAGACATAGTACAGCTGCTGCGGCAGCTATAGACAACTTCATAAAAGGAAATGTGAGGGATAACCCCACCATATGCGGCAATGGAGAAGTGGTTTTAAGAAAAAGCACTAGCAGGGCTGGTCAAATAGCTCAGCAGATTACAGCACCTGTAAGCAGACACAGGGGCTGGGGGTTCTATCCCTGGCTCTGCTGTGCCAGCTCTGCCCCTGGGGGGTGGTGTATGGTAAGACAGAAATTGAGACTGGGCATGGTAGTGCGCATGTCTGTAATCCCAGCTCTTGGGAGACTTGTAAACAGGTGGATTACTGCGAGTCCAGTCCAATCTAGCAGTGAGACCCTGAATACTCTGTAGACCCTTCCCTAAAACACAAAAAAAAAAAAAAAAAAGAAAGAAAAAAAAAAGCAATGGTTGAGGTCTTATAACACTTGTACAGCCAACCACATATTTTGGGTTTTATTTTATATCCAAATTGGGGTGACTCACATTTTTTTTCCTGTTTTTCTATCTATGCATGAAATCACCTAAGAATTGATTTTTCATCTTCTCTTTCAATAAGTGAACGCTTATGATTTGTTAAGCAGTATTAATAATGGTATTAGTTACATTCATTCCCAGGGAGCTCAATTGTTTGTTAACTTGATTTGGCATTTACTGATGAACTGCAGTTAGAACGGACTCATTCAGTGAGTAAACAACTGCCCTATGTGTCATATTTAGATTCTTGACAAAAAACTGGTCAAACCCCAATACCTTTTGGATCCTCCTCTGAGAGGTTAGGTCAAGATGTGTTTTCTCTCTCATCTGCCTGCATTGAAATATTCCATGCCTTTAAGGTAACTTCTGATGAGTAATGATAGTGCTAAAAGTCACAGAATAGTACTTAGAGACAGAAAATAAAAGTAAAATTTGATCTTGGCAGTTTATGATTGCTGTTGGAACTTAGGGGATTTCTGTTTGTCTAATGCTAGTAACTACTGTTATTTTAAATTGCTGTAGCACATTCATCATCTTGTTTATTATTTTCCGTATGTTGATGAAAATCAGGGTGCTTACTACAGGCAATTTAACAGAACTTAGGAAAAATTAGAGTATCATATACAACTGTGGTGCACACAAAGATAGGGACTGCATGCAAATGAAAGAGTTCCATTTTTCATTTGGTCTACTGGGGAGAGATAGTGAAAGTCTTAGGTGAACAACAAGAATGTCTGTCAACAAGAATGCCATGTATGAAAAGACACTTGATTTTTCTGGAGATATGCTGTGACCCTTTTTTCTCCAGCTTTAAAGTGGACTTAGTTCTAAGATCCTCTCTCTCCCTCTCTCTCTCTCTCTCTCTCTCTCTCTCTCTCTCTCTCTCTCTCCTCTCTCTCTCTCTTTTTGCCCTGAACTCACCTTGTAGAGAGCATCCACTTTCAGAGTAAATCCATCCATGCCTGGCATGCTACTGACCACATGGAAATCAGGCAACTCAGAAGCGAAGTGAGCCTCAAAAGGCACGTCATGGAAGTATTTATCTGTGACCTCTGGCTGACTGCGGTCCTAGAATTTCCAAAAAACGAAATGGAAGGTTTAGAAACACAGAACTACTGTATTGGTAGGTGCAGTGACTGGGAGGAGAAAGGTAGTCTCCACAGCTGCTCTGGTTAGGTGAGGGGAGAAAGCCTCCTCCTTAAGTCAGTGTTGGCTGTGGGCACCACTGTCCTTTTTAAGGACTCCAGTGCTGTGACCATCATGGCCTGAACCAATCAATCTCAAGCCTTTTGGTCTCAGGACCCTTTATGTACCTACAAATCAATTTCCTCTAAGAACTTTTATTTATGTCATTTATATCTATTAACATTTACAATGCCAAAAATTAAACCTGATAAAAGATACTAAAGTAATGATGAAAAACTTATTACATGTTAATGTAAATTTTTTTTTTTTTTTTAGTGAAAATACCTATATCTACCCCCCTCAACTTGCTTGAGAGCTTGCACTGTTTTGTGATTTTGCAAATCACTAAAAGAGAACTGGGATTTTTCTAACTGCTTCTGGATTGAATCAATGGTAATATGTTCAACTCTGGTCTCAGACAACTGTGTAGCTGGAAGAAAGAAATGAGTTCATGGCCTTTTCAGATAATTGTGGCTATTTTAATATATGAAATCAATGAAGATTCTGAAATCCTATGATCAGTCATGCAGTTTCACTGAAGAGGAAATGGGTATGCAAAGGTAGGTGTGTCATAGCTCTATCAAAGCAATTTGGGGGCCTGGTAGGATGGCTCAGTGGTCTAAAGCGCCTGCTTGGGAAAGCTTGGGTGGCTGCAGGGACCGCGGTTCGATCCCCGGCACCACATGCTGCGCCAGTCCTGCCCTCGGGGCGGGCTGAGCTGGCCATAAAAATGAGTGAATAAACAAACAAAGGTTCTGAAACAAGAAAAAATAAATAAATAAAATCTTGAAAAAAAAAAGCAATTTTGACCTTGTGGGCTTCGTGGACAAGGGTTAGGAAAATAAGGGTCTCTGGATTATACTTGGAGAAATAGTGGCATAGTTTTCTTTTCCTGGAATCAATGTACCAGTTGATACATTGCATAAACTTGAGAAAATTAGAAGTTTAATTTTGGGTGCTGAATATTGTGTCACAGTGAGTGAAAAGTAACCAAAACAATCATGGCATATTCTATATTTTTTTATTTTTAGGGAATGGTCTACAGGGCATTCAGGGTCTCACTACTAGATTGGACTCATATGGCGATCCGCCTGTTTACAGCCTCCCAAGAGCTGGGATTATAGGCGCACGTCACTGTGCCTGGTCTCAATTGTTAGCTCAGTGCACTCTGGGGGCAGGGCTGGCATGGCAGGCCTGGGGACCAAATCCTCAGCCCCTGTGCAATCATGGTATATTCTTACCTACCATAACCATCACATTTAGTAATGTGTACTACTATTTAGTGACCAGAGAGCAAAAACTCTATATAAAATACCCCAACCTGTTTTCAGACAGTCTAAACTTCAAACCAAGACTGGTTAAATGAAATAAAGAAGGCCACTACATACTAGTTAGAGGAAAAATTCAAGACAAAGGGGTAACACTCATAAATATGTATGCATCCAACACAGGAGCACCAAGTTGTATAAGACAAATCTTAATGGATATGAAAAATCTAATATCTAATACCACAATCTTAACAGGAGACCTTAACACTCCTTTATCCCAAAAAGATAGGTCAAGGAGACAAAAATTAGAAAAGAATTAGCAGAACTGAACCAGATCTTGGAACAACTGTACTTTGTGGACATACATAGAGAGTTCCACCCAAACACTTCTGAATACATGTTTTTTTCAGCTGCACACGGGACATTTTCCAAAATTGATCACATACTAGTGCATAGGTCATGCATAAGTATATGCAAGAAAACAGAAATTATGTCATGTGTATTATCTGACCACAGTGCAATGACTGGAAATAAATGATAAAAGAAATCACAAGAACTTCAGAAATACATGGAGATTAAACAACACCCTCCAAAGATGGGAGAAAATTATAGAAAAATTATAAATCAGAGCAGAAATTAACTCAATTGAGACAAAGAAAATAATACCAAGAATTAATGAATACAAAAGCTGGCTCTTTGAAAGATTAAATAAAATTGATAAGCACTTAGCTAATCTCATCAAAAAGAGGAAAGAAAGGACTCAAATTCAAGCAATAAGGAATGAAAAGGGTGAAATTACTAAGACCCAGGAGAGATTCAAAGGACATAAATAGCTACTCTGAAAATCGTTAATCTCACAGAATTGAAGACACAGATGAGGTGGATAGATTCCTGGAAAGGTACAAACTACCAAAACTGAATAAAAAAGATGTAAGAACTCTCAATAACCCAGTAACAGCCAGTGAAATATGAAATGTGATAAAAAACCTACCGACAAAGAAAAGTCCAGGATCTGATGGATTCACAGGTGAATTCTACAAGAAATTTACAGAAGACATAATCCCAATACTTTTCAAACTCTTCAGTGAAATTGAAAAGGAAGCAATCCTCCCAAAATCATTTGTAGAGGCAAGTATTACATTGATACCAAAACCAAAGAGGGATGCAACTAAAAAAGAGAACTACAGGCCAATTTCTCTCATGAACATAGATGCAAAAATCCTCAATAAAATCCTCACCACTAGAATATAACAAATCATCAAGAAGATTATACACCATGACTATGTAGGATTCATCACAGAGATGCAAGGATGGTTGAATATATGCAAATCTATAAATGAAATACACTATATTAATAGAGCCAAAAAACACATGATTGTCTCAATTGATGCAGAAAAGGCTTTTGACAAAGTCCAGCACTCATTCATGTTCCAAGTACTGCAGAAACTTGGAATAGAGGGCCTCTACCTCAAGCTGATAAAAGCTGTCTATGGCAATCCAACAGCTAACATAATTGTAAATGGGGAAAAACTGAAGCCTTTTACTGAGATCTGGTACAATACAAGGATATCATCTATCGCCACTGCTACTAAACATAGTTCTGGAATCATTAGTTACAGCCATTAGACAACAGAGAGAAATAAAAGGAATAAGAATAGGTAAAGAAGAAGTTAAACTATCATTATTTTCAGATGACATGATAATCTACTTAGAAGACCCAAAACACTCCACCAAGAAGCTACTAGAATTAATATGCAAATTCATTAGCATAGCAGCATACAAAGTCAAAACACAAAAGTCAATAGCATTCCTCTACACGGATAATAAACATACTGAGAGAGAAATTAGAGGAAACAATACTTTTTACAATAGCATTGAAAAAATGAAATAATTAAGAATTAACCTAACTACAGAAGTAAAAGATCTATTCAATGAAAAGTACAGTACTCTGAAAAAAGAGATCATAGAGGATTTTAGAAAATGGAAAGATATTCCCTGCTCCTGGATGGGAAGAACCAACATTGTGAAGATGGCCATACTCCCTAAATTGTTATATAGATTTAATGCACTCCCTATCAAAATGCTATCAACATACCTCACAAACCTGAAGAAATCATTCCTAAAATTTATCTGGAACCAGAAAAGATCTAGAATTGCAAAGACAATCCCAGGCAACAAAGATAAGGCAGGAGGCATTACAATTCCTCACCTAAAGTTATACTACAGAGCTACCGTAATAAAATCAGCATGGTATTGCGGGAAAAAAAGGCCTGAGGGTCAATGGAATAGATTAGAGGATGCAGAAGCAAATACAAACACACTCAGCCACCTTAATTTTGAAAAAGGGACCAAACATGTTTACTGGAAGAAAGACAGCCTCTTTAACAAATGGTGCTGGAAAAACTGGATCTCTCCATGCTGAAAACTAAAACTTTACCCAGGTCTATCACCATGCACCAAACAAAAGTCTAAATTGATTAAAGTTCTAAATATTAAAAGATATACATTAAATTTCCTGGAAGAGAAAGTGGGAGAAAACCTTGAAGACATCAGTGTAGGCACAGAGTTCATGCACAAAAATAAAAATGCACGTTTGACACTTGCAGGAATCACCAGCTGGGACCTCCTTTGGCTGAGAAGTTTTTCACATTGAAAGAAATTACCAAGAGAGTGAAAAGACAACCCACAAATTTCGAAAAGATTTTAACTAATAAGTATTCAGACAAAGGTCTTCTATCTAGAATTTATAAAGAACTAAAAACCATTTGGTTCCCAAAATTCAAAGACCCAATCCAGAAATGGGCATCTGAGATGAACACACACTTCTCAGAGAAATAAATTCAACAAGCCTGCAAATACAGGAAAAAATGCTCCAAATTGCTAGCCATTCATGAAATGCAAATTAAAACAACACTTAGATACCATCTCACCCCAGAAAGAATGGCTATCATAAAGAAATAAACCAACAATAAATGTTGGAGACGCTGTGGGGAAAAAGGAACCCTTCTCCACTGATGGGAAAGCAGACTGGTGCACACTCTATGGAAAGCAGTGTGGAGGCTCCTTAAAAAATTAGAACTGGAAATCCCATTCAATCCAGCAATCTCCCTACTGGGCATTTTCCCAGAAGGACTGAAAACATCATATCATAGTGATATTTACGCACCTATGTTCATAGAAGCACAATGTATGATAGCCAAATCTTGGAAACAACCAAAATGCCCATTATATGAAGAATGGTTGAAAAAGACATGCTATTTTCATATAATGGAATACTACTCAGCTATAAAGAATGATAAACTAGAAGACTTCATATATAAGTGGATGTATCTTGAACATACACTCATAAATGAAATAAACCAGACCTACATGTGCAAATATCATATCATCTCCCTAGTAGAAGGGAAAAAAATGAATATAAGTTTCGTGATTTTGACAGAGAAACTGTTATATAACTGATCTGTAAATTCTTCATTTTTTTAAATTGTAGACAATTTTTATTGTTAGATCTATTTACAATTGTCAATAATTTATTTACAATGTACAATCTATTATTAATGTCATGCTATGTATTCATTTCAAATAAAAAAAGATATTTGAAAAAGAAAAAACTAAGCTTAAGAGCAGGGCTCTTTCAGCTGGATTGGGGCATCTGATCCCAGTACCACCAGGGAGCTTACCAGCAGCAGGAACCTGTGCTTCAGGTGCTTGTTGGGTTGAATGCACCCATACTGTGGCCCTTCATTATAGATTGTCCCTGTAGGATCAAAGAAAGGCACGTAGCCATCCTTTCCAGTGCAAAGGTAAACCTTTTCCAGCTGGAGTTTGTACGCATAGTTAAGGTTTTGTTCTGGATTCCAAAGTACTCGGCCATAAAGGATTTGACCTGAAGGTACAAACAGGTATTAATTGGGTTGGATTTCAAGATCAAAGTAAAAAAACTGCCAAGACTAGACAGGATTTAACATAGGTGCTTAGAGCCAAAAGTAGCTTTGTATGCAGTCTATGATTCCATGCATTCTTAAAATAGTTATTGTTTCTTTATTTTAAGAAGCAGAACTTAGGGCTGGCAAGATAGCTCAGTGGTCTAAAGCACCTGCTTAGGCAAGCTTAGGCAGAGCAGGAACCATGGCACCACATGCCACGCCAGCCCTGCCTTCAGGGTGGGCTGAGCTGGCCAAAAGTAGATAAATGGATAGATAGATAGATAGATAGATAGATAGATAGACAGATAGATAAGCAAAACTTCGGCACTAAAGGTGTGCCAGGCCTTCAGCTGTGTGCCAGGGACATAGAGGTGAGCAGCAGTTGAGAGGAGATAATAAAATCAAAGTAAGCAATACAGTCAATGTGTCAGACTTGCTGTAACTCTTACTGTACTAACAGTTTTACAGATGAAGAAACTGAGGCATGAAGTGATCTGTAACTAGATGAAGTCACAAACTTAGCAAGTGGTGGGCATGTGACTCAGAGTCAAGGCACTTGGGCTTCACATCCACTTTATTAATTGCACTACACAACACAGCCCCAAGCTCCAATGAGAGAAGGTACACCATGGAAAAGCACAGAAATTGGCCTGGGGAGAGGTCTGGCAGGGTTTAAGGACAGATGACATTTGAACAGTATGTGGTAGGAATGGGAGGGAGGAGAGAATGTGACAGGCAGAAGGATGTGCACATACAAAATGCTGAGTGTAGGGTGGCCTAGGCCTGGTGTGGGCAACTGGCCTATTGTGACACCAAATTCTTAAGATACATTATCTGATGCAATCCTCCAAAGAGCCCAAGAATAGGCTACCTTATTATTCCCACTGTAAGTTACTTCTCCTGCATTGCATGGCAATGATGGGAGGGAGGAGGATTTGAGCACAAATCCATCTGACTCCAAATATTCACCCAGAACACTTCCTGTGTGTGTGTGTGGGGGGCACAGGACACAGAATCCTGGGGCTCCTGCATGCCCAGCATGAGCTCTGCCACTGAGCATGCCTTTCAGAGGAAAGAAAAGACTCAGCATAAGATTAAAGAAAGAGAGAGGCAGAGGGATACTTGAGTGAGGAAAGACAGACAGTTGATAAACTCATTTACTCCCCTAGCAATTGTCTGTTAAGCCCCTGGGGATGGCGCTCCACTGTGCAAATTTGATATCTGGTCACAGTCTGTCTTCTCATGGAACTTAGTGGTTGAGGTAGGCCCTAAAGACATGCATAATAACAATCTATTGCATTAGATAATATTTTCAAAATGTGATGAGTACTGTATACAAAGAATTCTATTCTGCACAAGTGAGAACCATGGAGGCCTGTGTGTGCTTGTCCAGGGAGGGCTGGGAAGGCTTTGCTCAGACAAGCACTTCAAGAGAGCTCGCCTATGAGAATGCCCAAGGAAACACATTTAATGGCGCAGGGGCGTGAGTACATATGGGCTGCATCCTGTAAGACTGGGAATGGCGGTGAGGCACCGAGAGACAAAGCAATGTACACACAGTTATGCTGTGCTAGAGCTAGACTAGAAACACCACCTCTTCACCGCCTAGAAAAGTGATGGTGAACCTTTCAGAATCAAGTACCCAAACTGCAACCCAGAATCCACTTATTTATCTCAAAATCCTAACATTGTAATTATAACTGAACACTGAATTTTAGAAAAAAATAAAACCTACTGATATATTAACATCTTTAGTCTTAAAAGAATACAATTGACCCATGTGTCCTAGTTTTGCCACTACTGACCTAGATCTTGGTATTTCTTGGCACTATGCTGCCAACCATTATGCTACAAGGTATGTGGTGCTACTCTCTTCATAGCAAGAAGGCAGAATCCATGCCTGCTCCCTGCTTCAGCCTTAGCCCTGTGGATTGGACCTGGGGAACCTTCACTGTGGAGCTGTGGGAGGGCTGAGGAGCGAGCAGAGATGGCAATCCAGAGACCAAGTAGAGAAGTTCTCACAACCAGGCAGAGCTCCTCTCTGCAGGTGGAGGACGCAACTCACCTTTTGAAAAGGCTCCTTTGTAGTCCATTTCTGCCAAAGACATATCAGATGTGTTGGGGTCCATTAGGAACACCTTCTCATTGTTGTAGAGCTGGAATTCAGTATTGAGCGAGTATACCATGGGCACAGGGCGGTTGGTCTGCTGGAAGGCGATGGGGATCAAGAACCTAGTACAAGAGGAATGAGGCTGCTGCAGAGTAAACTCACCTTGCTCATGTCAGTAAGCGGGCCTCCCTTCTCAGGACAATGCATACAGCTTTGTGGTCAGCACACACTATTTACTAAGCAAAGAGTTGGGTATGGCGGGGCCCACCTGTAATGTAATCCCCACACTCTGGAGGCTGAGGCAGGAGTATCGCAAGTTTGAGGGCAGCCTATAGTGTGTTTAAAGCTGGACTCCATAGTGAGATCTTGTCCAAAGCAAATAGATATATGTGGGAGAGCGACTGTACTTGGCCTTTCGGGAGTTTGACCATGAACAACTCAATGAACCCTTGGAGCTCTTTGGTACTCTTAGCTTTTTTCACCACTTTTTTTTTGCAGAACTAGGGATTGAACTCAGGTCCTTGAGCTTGCCAGGCAAGCACTTATTCTACTGAACTATCTCCTCACTTCATTCTGAGGGCCCCAGAGTCACTCTCTGTCTGCTAAAGGGCTCCGTGTCAGGGCACTCAGTTTCTCCCCAGGTCCACGTACTCTGTGAGTTTGACTCTTCTAACCTGATCAGTACTTATTTTATGTTACACTCTTAAGGATGCTGCTAGATGTTCTATTGCCCTGGCCTTTCCTCTGCCACCCCTCCTCCTCCTACTCCTCAGCCCCATTTCTGCTTCCCCTGGCAGCGAGGACGCCTCAGGGCTCAGTCCTAGACACCTACTGTTTCCGCTGGCATGCACGGGCCATCCAAAGTTGAGGAGGCTGCGCTTAACTCTAGATTTTCAGTCTGAGCCAGAGACACAGCTCTGCTACCAACTATCACTGGGCTCAGGCTCTGGCCGTCTCAAACACGCCTTCAACTCAGCATGCCTTCCGCACACCGCTGGTCTTTCTTCTGTCTCAATCCTAGTGAGGACTCACACAACGGGTGTCAGCTCCCCACCTGGCCATTCTGGAGTCACTCTCATTGTCTTCTGATCTCTTCCATAGGATATGAGTAATGAGCCAGTGTAATTTTTTCCGAATTTCAGATTTGATTAGGCTTCTCAGTAGTTCCCATAGCACTTCGGGTCAAGACCAACAGTTGCTTTTCTTTTTTACCTGCCTTCTGACCTTTTGTCTTTTTCTCCCAGCCTTATCTCCTGTACTATCCTTCTTCTCTTGGCTATGATTTGTCCTTTCTGAGCTCCTTCTTGCATACTGATTGGATCTCTATGGCCTCATGATTCAGTTTTTAAAATTAAAAAAAAATTATTAGCCCGTATTTGCAGCACATAATGCTTATGTTTCACTTGAAATTATGTGATATCTAGGCTTGTAATCTGGTTTATCTCACTTAATCTTAGTCCACCAAGAATTAGTAAGCATCTGCTATACAACACACACCCTTCCAGCAAAACGATTTCATCTGGGGACAAGACAGAAAAACACATGCTCCTAGAAAGTTAAGATCTAATGGAGAGGTAATAAAACTAGTTACAAACAGTACAGCAGGCTAGAACAGGTGATAAGGAAAAACATGGGGAGAGCAGGGGAACACCTGGGAGAGGTTCAGCGGGAAACCCTAAATAACATGCTCTAGGATTCATATAGCCGACACTGAAAACACTGCAATGATTCCTCAGAAACTAAAACTAGAATGGTCATGTGACCGTAGGCACCCAGTGGAGAAGGATTCACACTTCACAGAGTTATCTGCACTTCATATGTGTTGTGTCACTGTTCACAATAGCAGAGGAGTGGAAACAGCTGAAGTGGTCATCATCAATTGAATGGATGGATGAATAGATAAACATGTGGCATGTGACATATACACAGTGGAATACTATTCAACACTAAAAAGTCACACTGCCATTTGCACCCATGTGGATGAACCTGGAGGGCATTATCGATGTGATATAAACCAGACACAGCGAGAGAGACACTGCATGATTACACTTACACATGGCATGTAAGACAGATGCACAGAAACAAAGAACAGTGGTAACCAAGGGCAGATTAACAAGGTATGAGACCAGACAAAGGAAGTCTCAGCGAGACAGGGTGCGTGTGAAGCCTCTGAGCACTGTAACACCGTCTTGTGTATTGAAATTTGCTTAGATTTCAAGCACTCTCATTACCAAAAACAAGTAACTGTGAGGAGATAAACATGTTCATTTGCTTGACTGTAGTCATTATTTGACCATATTTATGAATCTCAAAGCATGGTATTGGATGTACATCTTAAGTGTGTGTGATAAAAAGGAAGGAGGGGAGGTAGGAAGGAAGGTATAGGAAGGAAGAAAGGAGGGAAGGAATTTCTCCAACCACAGGCCACACCGAGCCAATGTGTGTGACTGTTCCAAAGTAAAACTTTATTTAGAGCAGCAGACAGTGTGGGGTGTCTTCTGAGCTCAAGCTTGCTGAGCCCTGATCTGGAAGGCTGGCCTAGGAAGGTGTGTGGTGGAGAAAGACCCACTGAGTTTGAGCATGGTCAGTCTGAGAGGCCATGAAGTGATCTGGTGCCAGTGTCAGGTTAAGACTGGAGCCTGGGGCAGTAGAGGAGAGTTAGGTCCTAGGGTGTTCCAAATGTGAAGACTACGGATAAAAGAAGAAGCCTGCAGAGAAACAGAGGAGGAGCCTGGGAGGCGGGAGAGAAACCTGTAGCTGAGTGCAGGCAGAGTTTCAAGGAGAAGAGGTGGGCCAACTGTTCCAGCAGCCCACTGGGCTAGAAAGGAAACTGAGAGTGAGTCCCAGGAGCTAGCGACATGCAATTGCTGTTGAAGCCAGCTAGGACAATCTGGGTTGAAACCTGGCAGCAGAAGCATGACTGGAATGAGTTCAGAAGGCACCAGGCAGAGCTGTAAGCTCAGCAGTCTAAGGCAGGAAGATTACAAATTTGAGTCCAACCCAGACAACTAGTTTAGCGAGAACCTGCCTCAAAATAAATAAATAAATAAATAAATAAATAAATAAATAAATAAATAAATAATTTATTTATTTATTTATTTATTTATTTTTTAATTTTTATTTTATTTTTATTTTTTTTTTTTTAAAGGTAGGGTACAGGGAATGGGGTTTGTCTTACTTTTTACTCATTGCTGGGACAAATACCTGACACTCAAAATGAAGGCAGGAAAGGTTTATTTAGCTCATAGTTACTGGAGGTTTCAGTCCGTATTCCGCTGGCCCAAGGCTGAGTGGCACAGGGCAGAGAGCATCCAGTTCATGGCGGTGGAACAGCAACAATCGCGACAGAGGCAACAAACCAATCAGGGCAGCAGAGCAACAGCTTGAGTCTGTCTCTCTGTCTCTCTTTAAATTACACCAGGCTCTCTGTCTTAGCCTATCCACTTCAGGCCACATCTATAATTCTCAGCAGTACTCAGACCATCATCTCATCAGTATTAAAACACATAATCCCAGTGGATCATGGATCAAGTCTCAAACTCTAGAAGTCCCCACCGCATGATCGCATGAGGCTTTGGGAAGACAACTAGACATGAATCGTAACAGGGTTGTAGGTCGGTGTGCCCAGGGTCACCGCTCTTGGAGAAATGCACACCTGGGTTTCTGTGAGCTTCTGGGCACAGCCTTTTCAACAGCCAATCAATGTACAACCTTGGTTCAGGTGTGTTCCTATTTAAAGACCCCATGTTTCACATGCTGTTAACTCATTAGCATTGAACTAGTGGCTGGTAGTGCAAAGCTTATGGGACCCTCCAGGAGGCATGACCCTGCCTTCCTGTGCTCAACATCCCTGAAGACTCTTGGCACTGAGCTGGGGACATTGCTCCCATTTGAATCAAAAAGATGGTGCCTGCTTTGGGGATGAGCCTTGAGTCTTGAGCAGCTGTCCCACTCATCACACTGGCAGTCTGTGTCGGAAGATTTGATGTATTTGCCACCCTATGCCTGTCAGCAAGTGACTATGGAAGCGCCCTCCCTGGATTTTGATTTTTGGAGTGACAAACAAATATCAGTGATCAGCACAATTCTCCAGCAAGGAAGTGGCTCATGACAAGGCCGACTGCACTGGCCTACCTTTCTGGGGCATGGGCTGTGCATGCCAAGGGCTTCTCTCCGGGGTCGGCCCAGCGCTGGGTGGGCTGCACTGTGCATGGGATCAGGTAGATGGTGTATTCCCCAGAGTAGTCCTTCCTGGACAACGAGACAGAGCGTAGTCATGGACACAGGCCTTAGGAGATCGTGACACATGAGCCCCATATCCTGGCACCGCATCAGGTATTGTTTTCTCTACAGGGTTAAATACCCACTTCCACATGTCCAAGTCCCCTTATGAAGAAACCTGAGAAAGGTACACCGTTTAGGACAACCCTTAAGCTGGGCTGGTGACAAACCAGAGTAGCTCATTCCTGCAGATGTCACCTAAGGTGTCTGACAATGTGGCTGGTGTTTCTTGCTGAGGGATACACTGTCCAATCATTCTCAAACCTAGGAGTGCTGACGGGGCTATGGCTGTGGTGCGTGCTCTCTGACCGGGGGTGGTGGGAGGCACACCCCAGGGCTCCACCCCCTAGTGCCATGTGAGCAGCGCCCCAAGGAGTACCCCACTCTTACCTCTTCACAGGTGCTCTGCCTTGGGGGCCCTCCCTGTGCCGTGCCCCTCCCTTAGGTGGCTGGAGAGCTCTATTTCTCTCCATCGGGCATTTCCCGGTTGGTCTCTTTAGGTTCTGTCCTTGCACTGGCCCACTTGTCTCCCACACTAGGCTCTAGGCTGGGCCTCACCTGGGCGGGCTTACCAGAGACAGCCAAACACCCAGGAACTTAGGGACGACTCCTCAGGATGCTCCTGAGGTCACAGCCATAGCCTAAAGCCCACTGAGCTGTGAATCAAACCATCATAGGCAGTGATGGGCAAACATTTACAACACTCGCTGTGCTCATTTTTTGACCATTGCTTTCATAGTTTTCTGTTATTAGTAAAGTGAGAGTAAAGACTTGATTAAAATAGAAGCAATAGAAAAACTCTTATGTCACATCTTGGACCATGTTAGTGGGGTTATTGGGAATTGAACTCAGGAATTGAATCACCAGGTAGGCACTGAGCCACTGAGCTAAATCCCTGGCCCTTTTCTTCCCATTCCTATCCGAAGTATTATTCTATGGTCCCTACCTTCTTTGAAAGCTTGGAGCACCAGGAAATGCAACCTAGTGTACAACATCTGACTTGCATGAAGACTGACATCTGTAATTCGAATAGTAATTTTTCACAATGGAACTATTTCATGAGAACAATCCAGGCCTGGTCCTGGCTTTCAGAAGGACAGGAGGGTCACCTGGCACCTCTTCCCCAGCCCTGCAGAGATTCTTGTCTACACACTGGTTTTCTAGCCCAAGTGGTCCTACTTCCCTCCTGACATCTGCAACCTCACTTCTCTCCTTCTTTGCTTTCTCCCCTCCAGCCACTATGGCCTCCGTGCTGTTCCCTGGACCTGCAAGAAATGCTGTCATCTCAAGAACTTTGCCAGGAACCTACTGTGCCAAATTCCTTACCAGCCAGCCTCTGCGAGTACCTTCTTCGTGAGGCCCACTGGGAATACTGTAATTAAAATTATAATGTCCCTCTACTTCTGCCTCCCTTTATCCCACTCAATAGTTTATCTTTCTGTACCACATGTCATTTTTAGATAATGTATTATATAGTCCTGTGTCACATATATGTTTTAAAAATATTTCTAGTGCATTTACATAAGGCTACTTCATCACTGTGTGAGCACCATGGAGTAAACTCACCCAAACTACAATGGCTATGACATTGGCCCCATGCATGACATCGTCCCCATGCAGTCCCTTGCTGACTGAAGTGACTATACTTCGCTGATTATGTTTCCTGTCTTTGTGTGTTTTTATTTCATTATAAATCCTATGTTCAGGGAATCTTTATTTTGTTGAACAAATAAATTCAGGACAAACTATACAACTTCCTAAAACCTTAGTTCTATTTTTTCCCACCCCTGAATCAATTTCCTCACTAAATTTGCTGATGTCTAACGTGGCTGAAATATAAGTGTTTAATCCTATAGTTCTCCCGTCTTTCCTCAAAGCAAAACATTTCTCCTATCACAACCCGGAGCACAAGCCATCCCCCCGTTGGCCCCCAGTTTCCACTGGGTTTTCCACTCCCTGGTGGCTGTGGTCTTGGTGTTCTATACTAGTCACAGGATACCTGGCACAGCATTCTCAGTGGTGCTCTTCTTTTTGCCACTTGTTCATGTATTTTATCTCCTTGCCTCAAAGAGAAGCTCCTAAGGGATGTTTGTTCAGGACTTACCATGTACCTAAACCTGTGGTGAGATGTAAGATCAATGAGACAAGTTTTCTTCCTTGGGGAAGCTTACAGCCTGGTGAAAACTTGGGGCCAGCAGCAAATGGATCATGATAAGACAATGAAATATATGGGGCCAGTGAGACAGCTTAGGGGACTAGAGTGCCTGCTTAGGCAAGCTCAAGGACTGTGGTTCAATCGCCAGCACCATGTGCGGTGCCAGCCCTGCCCCCAGGGTGGACTGAGCAGGCCACAGAGTCCAGGTGTAGTGGTGCATGCCTGTGATTCCAGGGCTGGAGATACTGAAAACAGGAAGGTCAATATGAGCCTGAGTCCATAGTGAGACTCAGTAACAACCAAATCCATTAAAAAGAGGAAGAAAAAGAAAAGATAATGAAATGTATTTAGCAGAAGCTGCCAGCACTGCACAGGAATCAGAGAAGTTGACCCAGAGAGGCTGATATTTGTGTCTGGTTTCAGAAGACTTAGAAGTTTGCAGGAGGAAAAGAGCAGGGAGGTTAAAGAGAAGAGTGAAGCCACAGAGCTGTAGACAGGCTGGTGCACTTGGGTCTACTTGGTGTGGTTAGAAGGTGGGTCTGAAGGGGGCTAAGGGGATGGCCAGGCCTTCTCCACTACGCACTGGTGAGGATTTTGTCAAGTGGACACCAGCAAGCCCAGAGGGGACTTAAAGGAGGAGAGCTCCTTGCCTTCAAATTGGGCCAAAGTACACGAAAATCTCACAAAGCTCGAAGAGGGGTAGTCCCTGAAGGCTACAACATGTGAATTTCAAAGGAATCATTACACAATAAAAATATGTGACATAAGATCAGAAATTAAAGGAATCTTTTAAAAATCACTCTAGACAATCTGGTAGTCTTAATTATAAAAATGGTAAAAGATTTTCATGGTAAATTGTAGGTTTTTTTTTTTTTTTTTTTTTTCTTTTTGAGACAGGGTCTCACTGTGCAGTTCAGGCTGGCCTTGAGCTCACTTTTGTAGCCCAGGCTGGTCTCGAACTTGCACCGATCCTCCTGCCTCAGACTCCCGAGTGCTGGGATTACAGGTGTGTGCTACCAGGCCCGGTGCTAAATTGTAGTTTTTAATTTCTATGATCTATCAAGTGGAAAAAAACAGTATTTGTGGTAGATTTCTGCTTGTTCCTTTATTCTTCATACATTAGCGTTAATTCTGTTTTTTTCCACTATTGCCTTTTTCTTTTTTTATTTCTGGAACTGGGGATCAAACTCAGAATCTTGCACTTGCTGGACAGGCACTTGTGCCCCTGAGCTATCTCCCCAGGCCCCCACTATAGCTTTTTAAAAATGTGGTAATTTGCTGTATTTTCCCACTTCTTTTTTAACCTGTACACTGAGTGTGGGAGAGGAATAATCTTGGTATCTGTCCGTCCGTCCATCCGTCCGTCCGTACATCCATTCATCCATCCATCCATCCATTTCTGAATCATCAGGAGTGGTATCAGAACCTCACTGCGAGTGATGTTAGATTTTATAGTGGCCGTGGTAATTGAAATAAAATCTTTTTGTCACACTCAGGTTTCAGCTGCACACATTTTACACCTTCCTGTATCCCGTGTAGGTGGATGTGCCATGTGACTAAGTGCTCCTTAGGAGGCTATGAGTGGAAGAGACACATGCACTTGCTGTTATGTCCCTTGAGCTATTCATGATCACTTCCAGGACTGTGTGTCAGAAATTGATCTGGACTAGATTTTCCTTCTGAATTTGCTAGAATGTCATATCTATTCATGTCTCTTTTAAAACAGAAATTTAGACTTCAAAGTAAAAAGCTCTATGTCTCCACCTTCTGAAAGAAACTGAAAATCTTTCTGATCCACCTCCTAGAAGCATCTAGTACCGTACTCACCTGTTATATGAGCTTGTGGCTCTCCAGAGCTGATACGGAGAATCGAATGTCTGAGCACTCCACAACAGCTGCAGGTCAAATTCAATCCCTCCCAGGTGATCTGGAGTCAGTATGAAAGACTTCACATCGGGGAGAGTGTGGTGCTCCGTCACAAACTGTCCTGTTTCACAAGAAAACACACATTCTTCTGCTGAGTTGTATTACACTTGTACGAAGTGTAAAACTTTATTGTACAATAAAGCCTAATAACAGCCTTAATGTCTTTCTGTCAAACAACTATGGCTATATACTGCTGCTCATTTTGGTGTATTATACCTTGGTTAAAAAGGCAAAGCCTGTCACCCCAAATTGTCTCCCTACTTGTGCCAGCCAGGACAGCCTTACAGTGTGTGTAGAAACAGCATCCAGTATATGTGGTGGAATTGGTGCTCCTCTTATACAAAATCACAGGTCTTTCCGTAACAAGGAACATACTTAGCTTTCAATTCCAGCCAGAATGTTCCTTGGATATAAAGAGATCTGGGCAGTTTATAAACATAAATACCACTGTTGGATAAAATGGCATTCGAAGGACAATTGCAACATGGCCAAAAAGGTGAAGATTACTTAGACACTTCTACTCTTTAAAATTAAGTGATAATGCTGTGAATAAATAAAAGTGAAAAAATAAATAAAAGTGAATAATAAAAGTAGGTAGAATGTTATAGATAAAAGAAACAAAAGGAGAAACAAAAATATAACATGTAAAGTTTTATTAGATCCATCTTCCTTTTATACACATAGATAAAATAAACACAAAAACAAAGAGGAAAAGATATTTGAAAGATAGTCGAGGAAAAATACCTAGGGACTGGCTATTATTGAATCTATATCAAGTCTGTTAGATGTGAAAATGATGTTGCCATTGTAGGAGAAACACCCTTGCTCTTAGAGATGTCGCATGAAGTATTAGGGTAGCCTGACATGAGGACAACAATTTGCTTTCAAATGAAGTGACCAAACAAAGATGCATGTATGCATGTGTGTGTATGTGTGTGTGTGTGCACGCACATGTATGTATACTTGCAAAGCAAGGTGTCAACAACCATTGACTTAGTGCTTTACTATTATACTGATTTAACTGCTCTCTGTTTTTAAATGTTTCTTATTACACTGACATTACCTCTGAATTTGGCGTGGGTCTTGAACTCAATGACAAGCCGGCCATCTTCTCGAATATAGATTCTTATTATCTGAAGCCTTGCTGAGAGCACACTGTCTGTCTGGATCCCTAGAAGCAGCCAGACACAACATATCCAAGTTAGGGCACAGAGAGCGTCCCCCCTGGCTATCACCCTAGAGACCAGTTGCCCCAGCTTCATCTCTGAGCAGAGCTGCACATGTATTGACTGTGGCTTGGGAGAACACGTGTACCTTCACAGGTACGTGCACTCCCTAGACACTTGCCAGTTCAGACAGCACGGCAGCTTGTTCCACTCTTCACTCAAGCAGGAACCACGTAGCTCAGAAAATAGTGGCTCTAAAGCTTTTCACTGTCACATTTCACACCAACATGTGCTTATAGTGCATCTACTTCACACTGGATTTTCTTTCCTTTTTCATATTTAGTAAAACTCCTAAGTCCTGAGAGCTGCATTTAGTGCTCAAACCATTGGACAATTAAAGGAAAGCTTTGAGGGGGTGGTTGTATCTTGAATGCATGAAAAAATTTTCTTCAATAAAAGCAAATGCAGTGATGGAGCCCCAGGGGTTCAGAATGATCGAAAATAAAGAGTACCCAAAGGAGAAAAACAGTCAAGTGAAACAGGAGAACAAAGTTCAAGGAATTATCTGACCCTGGAAGGAAAACATAAAGCAAATACAAGATTACTTTGAAAGTCAACAAAAGAGCCAGCTATGCTGAGTGAACAGTGGGCCACTTGACATAACTATCAGGCCTGGTGTTCCTGGCATACTTTTCCATTTCCATGCATACAACTTAGAGATTGCTTTCCTTCTTAAACAGGATGAAGCCCGCTATTTTTAAGCAGTAGCTGCGAGGCACACACACACACTCTGAGTCCTGATAGACTGTCGCTTCCATCCTCTGCTCTGGCTCTAGGCTGTCTTCTTCCAGGATTGGCAGACAGAGGCAGTGCTGCTGGACAGGAACACCGACTCTGGTCATGTCCCATGCATGAGGCAGAGTTCCTTTGATTTCCACAGTAGTAAGGGGAGGCACCGCTCACCACTTACTGCCTCTTGATGCATGGGGTCAGGAAGGAGGAGACGCCTGGGCATACCTGTCCTCCACAGCACTGTGTCATAGAAGAAGGAGAACTCCATCTCTGTGTGGTGCTCCAGGGAGGCCCATCCACGGGGCGCTGTCACGTAGATGTAGGACACGTACAGTGGCACATGCACCGTCAAGAATGACTGAGCGGAGTCCCTCACCTGTGAGGAAACAGATGCTGACTCCCTCCCTGGATGCTGGGGTGTCCAGCCACCACACAGGTTCAAGTCTCACTTACTCAGCCTCTCACCTATTCAGTGCTGAGTGCTGAGTGATGCTTTGGAAATGACTTGGAGAAAAGAGCACATCACATTTCCAACAGAATGCTTCTTTCTCAGAGGGTTTCTGTTAGTACTATTAGTTTGGGTCAATACTGATGTATGCAAAGAACAAAAAGTGAATGGAAAGATAAAATACTGTACTAGCAGCAGCAGCTTTCATGGCAAGACTGGCTATATGTGTGTATGTGTGTGTATGAGAGAGAGAGAGAGAGAGAGAGAGAGAGAGAGAGAGAGAGAGACGGGTGGGGGGAGAGAGAGAGAGAGATGGGTGTTGGGGGAGAGGGAGTGAGAGAGAGAGAGAGAGAGAGAGAGAGAAGTGTTTGTTAGGGCCAGCCAGATAGCTCAGAGGATTAAAGTGCCTACTTAGGTAGACACAGGGACCAGGGTTCAATCCCTTGGCAAGCTGTGCCAGCCCCATCCCTGGGGAGCACTGAGATGGTGATTAAGACTGGGTGTGGTGGCACGTGCTTATAATCCCAGCACTTGGGAAGCCAAAAACAGGAGGTTCACTATGTGTCTGATCTATGTAGTCAGACCCTATAGACCCTATACAAAATACATAAATGTGTTGCATTCCCTTCCTTATATGAAACAACTTTATTTTTTTTCTTTATTACTGGCCAAGTACTACAACATATTATGGGACTTGTGCTTTTATTTGGCTGGACTATATATTGTAAAGTGTTTCTTAAATATCAATATTTAAGACATCATGACTAGGGGTGGAGTTCAGGGAAGAGGGCTTGCTTAGCACTCAGTATTGGACTCAATTTTTAGGATAACCAAAAAAAAAAAAATTACACACATTATCACTTAGTTTTTCTAAAAAGATTGGTGTTGGAGACAGGATTTTGCTAAGGTATTCAAGCTGGCCTTAACCTAAGACCTTCTTATTTCAGCCTCCCAAGTAGTAGAGATTAGAGGCATACACCACACCCAGCACTGCAAATGTTTTTCATGTTTAAAATTGCCAGCAATTTAAAACTTGCTGCCAGTTTTTTCCAAACACTACAAGTTCCATATTAATTTAAGCATCCCCCGGCCCTTTTTTTTTTGTTTCAGAACTTTTGTTTGTTTATTTATTTATTTTTTATGGCCGGCTCAGCCTGCCCTGAGGGCAGGGCTGGCGCAGCATGTGGTGCCAGGGATCGAACCGCGGTCCCTGCAGCCACTTAAGCTTTCCTAAGCAGGTGCTTTACACCACTGAGCCATCCTGCCAGGCCCCGAGAATCCCTTTTTGACATGCCTTACTCTTACCTTGTTTGGAACATTTCCAGGCTTTCTCTGGACCTCACATCATATCTGCCTCATAACCTAGTTTTTACTAAAATATACCTGCCTCAGTTGCACAGTTATTGGTATTGGTATTGGTATCTAAATAATCCTCTAGTTGATCAGCAAAATTTTCTCTTTAGTCTCATTTAGCCCTCATACTATTACTTCATAATCTTTAAAAAGAACAGAAAGCCTCATAAACACTTACTGCATACCTATTTAATGCCAGGTACTATGTGGGACTGTGTTCAGCTTGTTAGTCACAACTTCCAATAAGGGGCAGTGAGGCCGTGTCTTGTCAATCTTCTATTTGATTTTAGGGTTTTTTTTTTTTTTTTCTTTTTCTTTTTGAGACAGCGTCTTGCTATGCAGATCAGGCTGGCCTTGAGCTCATTTTTGTAGCCCAGGCTGGTCTCGAACTTGCACTGATCCTCCTGCCTCAGCCTCCCAAGTGCTGGGATTACAGGTGTGCACTACCATGCCCTGCTGATCTTCTATTTGATAAACAAAGACCTGAACAAGAGCTTGGATCCAGGTACTGTACTGCTTTCTATAACGTATCAGCAGTTTCACTTATTTTTAAAGAAACTAAGCAATCGTTTTTGATTGGGTCCTTTAATTCCATTTTTAGGGGAGGCGTCTAATTTTTTTGAATTCTTTATATATTCCAAATATTAGTACTCTGTCAGAGGAAAAACTGGCAAGACTTGCTCCCAATTTTTCAGGATTTTTTTTTCATTCTGTTAGCTGTGTCTTTTGTTGAACAGAGTTTTTTAATTTGCTGTGATCTCGTTAGTTGAGAGAAACATAAACCGGAATCATGTGCACCAAGGTGGAGGCACCTTGATAGCAAAGGGTTCCGTAATACAAAGCAGACACACCATCACATAGTTTCTCTTACAGGAGAAGCCCAAAATATAAAGAGCAAAGTAAGAAGATTGGTCTCTCTCAAATGGGAAGAAGATCAAGAGATGGAAGATTCACAGTGGGAGAGGGTGAAAGAAAAGTGATGGAAATATGGTTGGGACGTGTCATGCAGGTGCACCAGCTCCCAACACAGAACGCAAACACTGGGTCTTCCAAACATGTACCCGAAAAAATAAGGAAAAAAAAATCAATGAAGTATTTCTGTGTATATAATTTTTCTGTATAGGTTTAAAAAGTGGAATATACAGGAATATCCTGGTAGAATCAGCAATACCCAAACATGTAACTGAAGTAAAATCATGGAGAACAGACAATACTGATTTTTTTTTTTTTAATTGGTACTAGGGAATAAGTTCAAGCCCTTGTGCTTGTGAAGTAAGGGCTTACACCACTGAACTATCTCTCCCCTACCCTTGACAATACTGGTTCTTGAAAGGTTAAAGGAGGAATAGTCATTTAGCTTTGCATTTTCCAGTGACCACAGATAATGCAACTACAGAAACAGAAACAAAATTTAAGTGTGCTTTAAACTCCTCAGCAGAGGGCAGCAGTGCACACAAAAATGAGAGGAAGCCAAATGAAGGGGTCATGGACAAAATAACACTTTCACAGCCCCCAACAATGCCAGATGAGCCAATAAGCCTCTACTGCTATCAACGATTGGACTAAATATACAGCTACTTTCTCTTTGTGCATTTAAAAGAAAGATCTGTACTAATGAGGTTTAGATAAGAAATCATGTCTGCATCTTGTACTCTGAACAACTACGATGAAGACAACTTTATGCAATGTATTAACTATTGTAAAAAATAAAATTAAAATTAAAAACTTTCAGACAGACATTTTCTCAAAATAATTAAGTCTCTCTACACATTCCCTCTTTTGGTAAGGTTAAAATGTATGTATGTATGTGTGTATTTATGTATGTATGTATGTATGCATGCATGCCTGTCTTTCTGAGACAGGGTCTTGCATGTAGTTTAGGCTGGCATTGAAGTCACTTTGCAGCCCAGGCTGGTCTCAAATTCACAGCTTCCGAGTGCTGGGATTACAGATGTGTACCACCACAGCCTCCTGAACCTAATTTAAAAAGCAGTCCATCTAAATAACTTTTGGCTGACTGATATAAGTAAACTCCTAATGGGAAGGACCTTGCTTTAGAATTAATCTTTCCAAGAGGATAGATAGGTCCAGTGTAATAGTGTATGTCTGTTTTTCCAGAGGTTGCCAGTTCAGAATGAACATGAAATCTAAGTGTTCTCAGCAATGATCTGTTTACAATAACAGGATCCTCCTTGGCTTCTCAAAGGCAGGTGTGCACATGCTAATCTGACTCATTTCTCTAACTGAGGAGGACACAGCTATGAGGCAATAACCTACTACCATATAAAAATCTTGTCAGTTTTTAAAAGCCTACACAAAAGAAAAAACATATATACTAAGAAAAGTAAATATTAAGTAACATAACAAATTACTGCCAGTGTCCGACATTAATTTCTTTGCATATTAGCTTGATTTAGAGAACCCCGGGGAGCTGGCTCTGTCCAAAGTACCGAGAGATCTTGCTGGAGGCATTTATAGAGAATGCTTCCTTAGTGGGATGGCCCTGTTCTGGATGCAGAGTGCTAGCCAAAGAGCTTCAGGAAGAAACAGTGCCAGGGATGGCGCCCTGTGCCCAGCCCTGCGACGATCCCCAGGGCACCCACCTGGAAGTCCGCGGTCACTGAGCCCCCACACACATCAATGAGCTCAGTCATGTCATAATAGGCATCGAAGGTCCACACGCAGCTCTTGAGGTTCAGGTGTTTGTAGAGCTGGATGGTCTTCAGCTCTCGCACACGGGGGTCAAACTGGAAGGGTCGGTCAAAGCCAGGACCAAGGGCAGTGCTGTCATAGACCACATCATCCAGGAACCCCGCCTCTGCCCAGGAGGGAAAAAGCAGGAATGGAGACTCAGTCCATGGATGCCTGGATGCAGAGCAGGGGCCAGCTTGGACATGGAGAGAGCTTTCCATCCCTGAAACTATGAGTCGGCTGCCCACGGCTCGCCATGCATGGGTACAACACCAAAGGGACTTGTGAAGCGAGCTGCCCAGTGCTGTGTCAGCGGGGCACTCTGGTGGGAAGAAAGGACGACTGAGCGCTACCATGAACAAAAAGGCAGAAGCAGGAAGAAAACACACTGCGCCGTTACTGGCACGCCTTCTGGGTGTGGCTCTGTATGTGACCACCAGTCCTGGGGAAATGAACTTACTGTGTGGACCATTCAGTGATGAATTATTATTTTTTTTTTAAAAAAACAGATTTTTTGGAAAGCCAACAAACCAACATCTGACTGTCTCCTCTCCCTGCTAGAAGTCCAGGTTCCTGAACTCTTGGGAAAATGTCTTAATGAGTAAATAGCTCACTAATGATGCGTGACAAAGCCTCACCTGCTACAGGCAAAAGTCACTGGATCAAACACTGCCAAGCAAGTGACCTATTCTAAATTAAAGAAGACCTTTATGCAGTAGACAGCTGAATGCAGATACAATTTTAGGGTATCAGGAATAAAACTCCATAGTTCTAAAAGCGACAGAAGGGCCAGCCAGATAGCTTAGTGAATTAAAGCGCGGGCTTAAGCAGACACAGGGGCTGGGGTTTAATTCCTGGAGTGCTGCGCTGGCCCCGCCCCTGAGGCATGCTGAGGTAATGATTGAGACTTGGCGTGGTGACACGCCCCTGCAATCCCAGAGCTTGGGGGGCTGAAATGGGACTATGAGTCAGATCTATGTAGTGAGACCCTGTACTAAATACATAAAAAAATAAATGAAAGTGATACCAATATTTTGGAAAAATTAATGCACTTCTTAGAATGCTCAGCACCAGCCACCAGCCTTTTATCCCACAGACCAGCCACATGGTTGACCTTGCTGAATTGACTGCTTACATGTAGGGAGAGGCACAAAGTTCCACTTTCAGCACAAACTATATTTTGACCACCAGCTGCATATGTGAGCCAATTAAATCTTCGAGCGTAGCTCAGTGAGTTAAGAATAACTGGCATTCAACTAATTGTACAGTACAAAGACCATCCCTACCAAAATGATGCCTAATGAATATGAAAGAGCACGTGAATACATCTGTCTTTAAAAACACTGTTAAATGATTCACCGTGAAGGGAGGAGACACACAGTTACTGTACACTTGCCAAGGCAAATGGAAAGGGACAAGATTCTTTGTAAAGTAAAATGTCTGCTGTGGTGATGTGGAGATGCTCTGCTTAGCTGTCACCTTCAGGTTACATCTGCTGGCGTGTGGCTCAGCCCCAGGTCATGCCATTTGGGGACAGCCTGCATCCAGTGATGGAGTCAGGGCCTGTGAAGGTCTGGCTGTCTGGGCTGGAAGGGGGATGAATTTCACTGGAGTTTTGACCGCAGCGTAGCTGGTCTTCCCCCTCTGCCCAATGCTGCTTCCTCTCCTTCCCTTTAATAAGTATTGATCCTCAAAAACATTTGCACTCCAAAGCTCCATTTCAATTCCTGCTTCCAGAGAATCTACAAAACATCTGCACATTAGGTACTGCTTTTTAGGGGAGAGAAAGGGACTAAATATATACTGTGGTGCAGTATGAGGCGCACCAGTGAACTGAATCCTCACCTTGATTAGTAGCACTGGTTATCATCTGAGCAGCAGCTCAGACAGCTCAAGCTATTTTTGTTTGGTTGTATAGATAGTGAAATAAGAACTGACCTATGAGTTTGGTGCCAAAGTCCTTGTTCTCACCTATTGGCTTCAATGTGTGAGAAGTTTATATCTGGATGCTTGCTTAGGAGGAAAAACGGACGTTCAGATTCTAAGGACCACAGACCATGAACCGCAGTGCTCTGTCCACTTAGCCACAATCCCAGGCACTGCACAGGACTGGCACGCTAAAACTGGGACCAAACTCATCCCTTACCTGAGATGCCTCTCAGATCGCGGGTGGTAACGAGATTGGAGCAGACATGCTGGTGTCTGTAGATGGACTCAGACAATAGGAAATGCAAGTTGTGCAGCGGCATGGTGGAGATAAGAGGCAGCATCCCATCCTGGTGTGGGATCTGCACTGAGATGTGGATCCTGTGGGAGAGAAGGCCCGGGTGAGGGTTTCGCTGCACGCTGTCACTGTTACCAGCGTGCATTTTCTTCTCATCACAAATTTGTCTTCACCAATGAACTCAGCAGTCTTTCCTCCCCAGAAGCTTGCCAGGGAAGATTTCTATTGGAACATGAAGGCGTAGATGGACAACATTTTTTTTTTTTCTCAGAGATTCTCCAGACTCAAGAGTGACCGCAATCAGCAATCATAGATTTTTGTTTTTGTTTTTCCTATACAAGAAAAGATAACACAACTACAGGCTACTCTTAAGCTTCCTTTTGCTTTAAATGGAAGCTTTGTATCCACTGAAAGTAAAAGCTGAGTGGCTGGGCAGGGCGCTGCTCCCCTGCTCTGTCACAGGGAATAATGGCAAAAGCGGCAGGGGGATAGAGGGACGGTGGCCACACACAGATTTTTAAAGCATCTATTTGACTCAAACAGCATTGAATTCTTAAACTCTGCGGGCAGTTTTCTGCCAGGCCAAACAGTTTAGACATGACAATATCCCTCCATTCACACTGTGTCTCCTCTACTACAACAGCCACTTAACCTGTCCTTGGATGTCCCATAAACACCTCACATGCAGCTCACTTGCCCTGTGATTCACCTCCCTCTGTGGCTTGGTTGTCTTATGACCAGGATGTCTGTAACTTATTTATATTGGCTGCTGTTGCTTGTATGCTTTAAGACTGCTTATCTTGGCTCCCCACCATGGACAAGGGCCATTTCCTTCATTTCTTCTGTTTATCCAGTGCGTGTAGTATATGATTCTAAATATGAGAACTGGATTCTCATATTTAGAATTTATCTCATACGATAAAATATGAGCTTAATAAATATTAGTTAAGACTGCAATACAACGGAACTGTACTTATGAGCTGCATTTGTTTTCACTGTGCAACATCAAAAGTTCAGCATGCCCGTGGAGGGTGTGTTTTGAGTTTATTTAGCTTGTCTCTGTAAGTAAAGAGGCATATTTTAAGAAGGCACCAGAACATGGGAAAGAAAGACAGCAAGCTGATGCTCCTTTTCCTAGCAAGGGTCCCATTGTGGACTGAGTACTCATGTTATTATTCTTATTGTTCTTTAGCAAAAAGAATTTCTTTTTTGTATTTTAGGGAAAGATCTACAGGGTGTTCAGGGTCTCACTACTAGGTCAGACTTGTAGTGATCTGCCTGTTTACAGCCCCCCAAGAGCTAGGATTACAGGCATGCCTCACCACGCCCAGTCTACAAAAAGAAATTTGAAAAAGAAAAAAAAAATTGGGCCCAGCAGGATGGCTCAGTGGTCTAAAGTGCCTGCTTAGGAAAGCTTAGGCGGCTACAGGGACCGCAGTTTGATCCCTGGCACCACATGCTGCGCCAGCCCTGCTCTCAGGGCAGGCTGAGCCAGCCATAAAAAAAAAAAAAAAAAAAAAAAAAAAAATCCTGTTTAAAAAAAAAAAAAAAAGTGTGTTCTTGAGTCTACATTCAAACTCAGTTGTTTCTCCCACATAAAGGGACTCATTTCTCTGGTTACAAATTTAAATTCCATAAGGTTTAACGAATATGTATGGAATACATGTATTTTCTTCTGCTGTACAAAAATGAGATTCTCAGGGCCGTCCTGATAGTTTAACGGGCTAAAGTGTCTGCTTTGGCAGATGCAGAGGCCAGGGGTTAGATCCTGGCCTGCTGTGCCAGCCCGTCCCCTGGGGTGTTCTGAAACAGTGATAGAGACTGGGCGTGGTGGGTGTAACCCCAGGACTTGGGAGGCTGAAAGCAGGAGAATCATTGCGAGTCCTATCTGTGGAGTGAGACCCTGTAGATCAGGTGATAAAATACATTAAAAAAAAATTGAAATTATTTGTCTCCCATTAAAACCATGGCAGCACAGGAAAAACTAAATCTAGTAACTTATAGTTTTGATGGAATTACTGTTTATTTGTTCTTGCAAGTGCCTCTTAGGTACCAAGAAGTATTGAGTTGTATGAAGAAGATGTAGAATAATCCTGATCTCTTCCCTTAGGGTTCTTCCATCCATTCTGTGGACAGAATGAACAAGGATCATGCTCTGAAACAGGATCAGAAGGGTGTCCAAGGAGCCTCTATGATCAACTGGAGGGAGATGGTGAAAACTCCCTAGCAGAGATAGTATGAGCTAGGTAGTATAAAACAGGATTTGACTACAGCAAGCAGAGGAAGGTAGAAAAGAATTGGAATTAAGAGTAAAATGTGTGCCATCTACTAGCATTTGTTATCCTTGGGAACTTACATGTAATTCCCCGTGGGTAGACTGGCAGGGGAAAATAGTGAAGTCACAGAAATGAGGCTAGGAAGAGAGATGGGAGATCCTTGGAGAAACACTTTGGTCTAAAGCATTATAGCGCCACGGTTTTCTTTTGCAGAAGCCTCACCCACTAAGCTGCCCTGCCTAGGAAGCTCATCATGGAAAGAGCCACCTGCCCAACCTGTTTGGATGCTCCTTGTGCTTGACGTCCAGGTATTTCAAGGTTGCGATGAAGGACTGCGCCTGGAAGCCTCTTGATGTCCCAGCCACCACTGGTGTGTGGCAGATAGCACTATCTGTCCCAATGGTAACAATGTTGCTCCTTAAGGGGGTCCCCACATGGCCCACCTTATCCACAGCCTTTGCCACACAGCGTACATGAAACCGTCGGCTGAAGTAAATGCTATCCAGGACCTATGGGAAGAATAAAGCACCTCAGACCCACACAAACTGGTCTACAGGGTGATATGAGACACTGTCATCCTGCTACTGACCCATCTGTGTGTTTGTTCACTCATCACATAATCACTGACTTTCCACAATGACCTAGGGACAAGTGCCAGTGAGTGCCAGAGCCAAAAGGGTAACACAGAAGATGAATGGGTAGACACTCAGCAAGGGCCCAAGGAAGGCCAATGACTGTTAAGAGTACTTTGTTCTCTCTTCTGGGTTTGCCATAAGGACTGCTCCGCTGTCTTTCAGAATCTCCAGCAGGACTGGTTGGCCTCCAAGCCACTATTGCTGAGTGTATAGAGGAAACTGGCTATAGCCCAGGCATCAATTCTTTAATTAAGCTGTTTTCCAGCAAAAGCCTCCGGGCCTTTTACTAATGAACTCCACAGTTTGGAATTGGCTTTTCAAGAATGGACAGGAAAAAAAAAAAAAAAAAAAAAAGAATGGACAGGAGCAGAAGTGATGGTCTGGTCCACCACAATATGAGGTCAGACTCTCCACAGAGTGTAAGCCCACTGGAAAGAAGCACGTGCTCTTTTCTTCTTATGCAACCAACAAGCAGCTTCTTCCCAGTTCTCTCAGGGCTGAGCCAGGTGGGGTGTAGATCTGAGCTTCTAGCTTCTGGCCTCCTTAGTGGCTGGCCACATATTGAAGCTTTTCCTTCATAGGGTTGGTCTTTGAGTACAGCTGTCAAGGCAGCATTCCACGCTTTGTGACAGTGATGCCTGGGCCCAGAGGAGAGGGGCTCCTTCCCATGCATGCTGATTTCTTCCTTTCCTGCTGCTCTCTTGCTTTGTAAGTCACAGTAACATGCAGACTTGCAGCTCTGTGCCTCGTTTGAGCTCTGCAGCCTGCCAGCCTTTCTACACATTCCTCACATTTCCAGGCACACAGAGGTTGAAGTTGGCCTGAAGATTGAAGCTATGCAGAGGCAGTGGAGGCTGCCAAGACCCCTGGGGTTATGCATGCATACACAGAAGGAAGCATACAAGAAAAATTAATTAGTAGTTCTCTGTGCCTTAGACCTCCCACAAAGCAAATGTACAAAATGTGTAAGATCTTTCCATGAAAATAATTTGCACCAAAGTCCATTAAAAATTAAAGACCATTTTCTCATTAAACTTTTAAAATTAGCTGTCAACTCCTTTCTTTTTTTCTTCTTTCCTTCCTTCCTTCCTTCCTTTTTTTTAATAAAGGGGTTTGAGGCAAAACCCTTACAAAAGTACACGGAGCATAATGGTATTAAATAAATCACTGAGTAAAGTTAAAGCAAAGGAAACTGAGTTAAAGGTATCGGTGACCAATACTCCTGCAAGAAGAAAAATTTTAGTTACAAAATCATAAATTTGGGACTTGTACAAATGTATAGTTGGCTCAAATATACAAATATAATTTTGTTGGACTCAGAATTAGGCCAATTATGAAACAAGCTATTAAGCCTTGCATTTTAATTTGTCAATTGTAGAGAAAATGATTTCAATTTGAGCGGGACTATACTGCACAAGAGTGGCTTTCCTAGCTTTTAAATAAGCTCTGCCAATGTCAGTGGAGCCAAGCAGCCCTGTTCTGTCTCTCCCCACCTCCCCTCTCTCTTAACACCTTTCGCCTGCTATTATCCCATCCAATTTATTGCACTAAGAACAAACTGGACTGAACAGGAAAATCTAGAGAAACTCAGTCTGAAAGAAATCTCGGACTTCCCAAACTAGTCTGTAAACTGATTCTGGCCACAAGCCACTCGGTGATTACTGCCTCCCAGATGCTGAGCAGAGCCTGAATCTCAGCTGCCTTCACCTCGCTTTTGGAAGACATGGACGTGTTGCAAGTAGGAGTAGGGCAGCACAGCCTCCTGCAGCTGGGACAGCTTGCTACTCCTGGCTTCTTGGTGGCGCGAGGGAGTGGTGGCAGGCTGGTGTCCAAGCTCTTCAAGGCCACTAACTGACTTAGGAACTTCTTTTCATGTCCTCCCATAGGACTTGGCAAACTGTTGGCCACTCAGTGGCCATCCCATCCTTTCATTTAAAAATTGGTCCCAACTCTGCACTATCGACATGCTGACCATTTTGGGATACAAAAATGTAAAATCCTAATCTGTGTCCTTGAAGAGTTTCTTCTGAATTCGTACTGAGTGATTCAAAACATGTGGAAAGGACAGTGACCACTGGTACCTACCTGGAGCGTTGGACTCACTTTATCTTTTGGAGGTCACATTTACCGGTGACTGTGCAGTGGCTAGGCAGAGGAATGCTGATCAGGGGACTGAGACAGAGGCCAAGTAACCTTTCACATCATGTCATATGAAGGCAGTATCAGGATTTGTATGACCGTCTTCTGACTCGTACCTTAGCTCTCTATTATATTACTTTTCCCTTATATATAAGAATAATAATAATTTTTAAAATCCCCAATGTAAATCCCTCATGTTGTACTCCAGGTTGCACACATGGGTCTTAAGGATTTCGATTGAGTTTGAGAAACAAAGAACTAGGCCCGTTCTCTCTCTTCTCAGCCCGGCCAGCCCTAGACCTACCATGTGGTTGACGCTGGTGAATGGTGTGCTGTCAGTGACAGTCTCAAAGGGCGAGCGGGCTCCATTGCCATCAGTGGGGGCGGCCACCTCCCAACTGAACTGCACGGATGTCTGGTTGATGCCAGCCTCGCTACAGTGCTCCTTCATGATAGCAAACCTGGGGAAGTGTGGGTCGCAGGCAGTAACACAGACCAGAGGGTAACCTGGAGATGGGGCTTTCTTGGCTCCTTCCTTGGTAGCCTCCTCCACATGATCATAGTCAGCAAGTGTGACAACCTGAGGAAGAGCAGTGCAGCTTCAGGCCAAGCTGGGAAGCAGGAGGGAGAGAAAATGAAGTTTCTCTCCCTCCTAGTCCTCCTAGTCCTCCCCCTTCTGGGGACTCTGCTAAACTACATCAGCAGGTTTTACAATCCCTTGTCAGGCACACCCTAAAGATACAGTAGCTCTGATGATTGGGGGAACCTCCTAGGGCCCGGTATAAGAGCCTTCCTGGCTTACAATCCCAACTCCAAATCATGGTCCTGTCACTTCTATTCCTGTCCACTGGAACTGAAGGTGTATCATGAGAAGCAGTTGCATGGAATTGTTAATTGGTATGTAGTAGCACATAGGCAAACAAAAGTAAATATAGGCAGTATATTTCCTTCATGGTCGAACAACACACATATTTTGAAATAATCCTTCTTTTTTTTAGGATAGCAGAGACTAGTAACAGGAAGCTAGGATGCTTGTTCTGTTTTCCCAGTATGAGGGAAGTCCCATTCCTCCCCAGCTCCCATCTTCCATCCACTGGGACTTTGGCTCATGCAACTCACAATGGGTGGTGCTGGCAGGATGAGACTCCCTGCTGCTTCCTGGTCTAGAATTGTTACGATGGCAGTGGTCACATCCCCAAGAACTGCCTCCACTGGGTCATCAGGGCCAAGAACAAGAGAGAAAGATTCATGCCACTCCCGGTCTTCATTTGACAGTATCTCAACTTTAAAATATATATGGTCCACACCTTTGCCAAAAACAGAACAAAGCCTCATTAGGGGACATACCCAAGAGAGCACACGTTGGCACTGCCAACATGTCAAAATATGTCCCCTCTTATTAGGTCTTTGATAGATGCTAATCATTTTTGTCACATCTAAAGTGAGGAATCTGTTTTACAGAGAAAATTTCACCTGCGGTAGATGCTCAGTACTGCTGACTATTGAACACCATATGAGAATTAATAGCCCCTGCCTGACACTAGCTGGCACTAATAAAAATTTATGACCCAGAATGTACTTTCTTCTGGTTACATGTTTTTTTTTGCTTAATTTTCCTTTCCCCTTTACAGTTATGCATTAGTTTCTGGGTGGTTCTGGAGGAAGATACCCTTCAAAGCAATAGCTCAAGGCTACTCAACCAATGGTTGGAAAGAGAAAGGTATAAGACTTAGAAACTCCCTCCTTTGTTGTAAAACAACTTTCTGAGGGTGAAAACATCCCTGTCAGTAGCAAATATCCTTTTTTCTCTTCCCTAGATACCTAAGCCAGGTTGCTTCTAGACTTAGCCTTCCCTCTTACTCCCAAAGAGAAAAGGAAAAATTCAAGTCCCAGGAAAGAGTCTTCCCACAGAGACCAAAGAAGCGCTCTACTTTTTCATCACCTAGACACACATGGAACAGAGCCAAAAGCCCTGCAAAGCTTCAGGGAGGTACGGATACACATGGGGACCCCTAGGGTCAGCCCTGGGCACACATGGAATGGAGCCAAAAGCCCTGCAAAGCTTCAGGGAGGTACAGAGACATATGGGGAACCCTAGGGTCAGCCCTGGACACACATGGAATAGAGCCAAAAGCCCTTCAAAGCTTCAGGGAGGTATGGATATATATGGGGAACCCTAGGGTCAGCCTCCTTAATTTCTGATTTACTTTTTCCATTCACTTGCCAATATATTCCTGAAAAGTACTAAACACATTGTTCACTGTTTACATCAGAAATGGTGCCAGGATCTGTATCAGAGTTTTCACTGTTCCAGAAAGTTCTGTGATCAACCCTATCACAAATTCAACCCATATGTACCCTCCATCACATTGATATTCTAGTTAGTGAGATGGTCAGATGTGGTCTGATTAACATTTTTCTTTTTTTCTGATTTGTTGCCACATTTCTCCCTGAGATAAACCTTTCTTGAAAGCCTATAGCAGAATATCTTGTTTTCTAATAGATGTGAAACCACTTGAACACAGAATGTTGCCTTTCAGAATGTGTTATGCCCAAGGGACCCAGCACAGTGCTTTGTACCAATGCTTGTTGAATGATCTGCATATGGTTGCGTGTGTGTGTGTGTGTGTGTACGTTTTTGAATGAAACATTCATGTCAGCTCAACCAAACTAATAGGTAACAAAAAAATCCTTTTGAATAAGTCAAAATGCCCAACATGTTCTGACATTAGGGACTTATTTTTTTCCATGCCATTTTTTACAAATTAAAAAAAGCTACCTGTCATCTCAAATGTGTACCCAATAAGTATTTTACATTATTAGAACTACTGTTTATTTTTTTCTTTTCCCTCTTTGTTTTTATGCTTTCTCCTTTCTTCAAATACAAGCTCTCAATACCTCTACAGAAAGAAGGTACAGTTCGGAACTGGCATTCAATTACCAGGACTGAATTTCAAGACTCGGCTCTTTGGGTAATAATCCACGCCAGACTGGGCAGATCCATCCCGTGTGCTACAGCGGACCTTGGAGGTCCTATTCTGATCCCCTCTTCGGATCACCTTGATGTTCAGAATTGTAATGGCATCTGGCCCTGCAGGCTCCCGGACTTGGTATGCAGCATCTTCAAATTCGATGGTGGGGGCTGAGGAAATACAGTTAACAAAGCAAGAACAAGTGTTAGCAGCATGAAGGGTCCACAATCCCATGAAAATATCCCAGTAGCAAGAGGGAACTGGTCATATTAGTTAACAATATCAGGCAATGTGACTTGCAGTTGTAACAACCAATTGACAGCTATTCTTAAGCCATGCTTCAGAAAAATTCATTTGTAGTCCTGTAGTATTTATTTCTGATTTTTCTTATTGAAAACAATATGATAAGGGAATATTTAGACTTTGAAATACATGTCCATGTTTCCATCTTGGCATTGCATGTAGCTCACTATATGTTTTCAAGTCTGCACAATTTATTGAGGGGTTGAGACATAAGTCCTTCATAAATATCTATTGTTTGATTATATGAATTGACTTTCTAGTTATGAATTTCTAAGGTCTTATTTATCTTATATGGCTTTAGTTGACCAAATGCATCTTTCATTTTTGGGTTTTGGACACCCATTCCCAGGGTTCCCACCTCCTCAACTTTAAGCTTCTCTTAATTTTTTGCATATTAGTTAAGTATGGTTAGTTTGGGCACCTGGATGCAGTAATGTAGGTGCACAAGACATCCTTGAAGCATTAACATCATTGTTAGAAAATGACTAGTAGGGGAGA
>PVJA010011624.1:7500-54289 GCA_004027025.1 Myocastor coypus | reverse complement strand
CGTCCCTGGGCCCTGGCCAGGAGCACCAAGGGCTGCAAAAGGTGGAAAGTTGTCTATAGCATCCACGGATGCACCGCAGGTCATTTCTCAGATTGAGGACAAAAGCAGTGGAGCACTGAGATTGCTGTGGCATCCTAGTCTGCACTCGAGAATTCACTAGAGAAACACAAGGGTACCTTTCAAAAAGTGGATGTTGCTTGTTAGACACTTACTAACCACATAACCCTCTTTTGCTTTATTCGGTACAGTATTTTCTATATTCCAATCTATCTATATATATTTTCTCCATTTTTGCCATCAGAAAATGTCGCTCAAGATTTCCTTTTTATTTCAGGAAGAAAAGAAGAAATAAGAAGGGGAGGGAGGGAGGACAAGTAAGTGACAGAGAAAGCAGTGCAATTCTGGGTGTCCAGATAAACCTGCTGTACTTTAGTACCCCCATTGGGCTGGAGTGCGTATTGTCCTTGCCTGGTGCCTTATGCAGGTGCGCACATAGGATGCAGGAAAGGACGCTGCTACAAAATGATAGTGCATCTGAGAGACTGTTATGGTTTATGTCTGGTTGTCCCCCCAAAGCCTCATGCAACCATGGAGTGCAGACTTCTAGAGTCTGAGACTTGATTCGTGATACCTGGGATTATGTGTTTTAGTACTAATGGAATTATGGGTCTGAGTACTTCTGGCATTATGAGTGTAGCCTAAGGTGGATAGGCTGAGGTATAGATCCTAAATGTAATATAAAGAGCGACAGAGAGACAGACTGGTGCTGTTGCTCTGCTGCTCTGATTGGTTGGCTGCCTCTGTCACCATTTTGTTGCTGGTTCTGCCACCAAGAACTGGATGCTCTCTGCCCCATTCCACTCAGTCTTGGGCCAGTAGAATATGGACTGAAACCTCCACAAACTGTGAGCTAAATAAACCTTTCCTTCCTTCATTTTGAGTGCTGAGTATATGTCCCTGTAACAAGTAAAAAGTAACTAAGACAGAGACAGTTGGTATATAATAATTTGGTTTGGAATTTACAGGAAAATTCTTGCCTACAAACACTGGTACCATTAGAACATGTCACCTCAACATACATCACTTTACTTTTATTCTGTTTTTGCGACAAGGTTTCTGTGCAGTTTAGGCCAGCCACGAAACTCAATACTTGGTCTAGGCTGTCCTTGAACCTATGGCGATCATCCTGTCTCAGCCTCCAATTGCTGGAATTATAGGGCATGTCACCATGCCTGGAGTTAGTGAATATTATGTATGTCTTCATACTCCAAATAATCAGCAACAATGAGACAGTATCTGCCATCGTATGATTTGGATGCGGTAGGTTTTAAATACAAAAGGAGGCAGGACAAAGACATTTCAAATGCTTTGAGAACTGTGACAGGTTGAGTTCCTCCTCCCAGAGTGGAGTGGGCGCTGTGGTGATGCCTTTTGGTGTGACCTTGGGTTTTCTGAAATTATTTCAGGTGCTTCTGCCTCTGCCTCACCCCACTGGAATGAGAAAGGAATCAGCCAGGAAGACAGAGGAACGACGTGGGGCAGGGATATGAGGTGGGAGAAGACTTTGTACTGGAAAGAGATAACCCTTGGTGCCCTCTGGACAGGATGGCAGAGAAGCATGTTTCAAAGGGCGAGTTACTTGCGGCATCAGGCATGGGCTTTGAAAGAAGCCTAATTCATAGCTTCTGCTGCTCAGGGAGGGGAGCAGTAGCACAGGCAGAGAGGAAGAAAAAGAATCCTCTGGGAACTGGGTAAATAAGAGGGAAAGGAAAGAGGGAGAAATTCTGAATCTTGCAAAGCAAGAAAGAGGGTCACAGTTTAAAAGGACTCACGTCATTGCCACATGGAAAACACAAAGGAGATTTATTAAAGAGGCTGGGCTTTGCTAGAGTGAGGATGAATAAGAATGTCATGAAAATAGTTGTTCCAGTGACAGACAGACAGACAGACAGACAGACAGACTCAGAGAGACAGAAACAGAGTGAGAGATAGACAGAGACAGAGAGACACAGAAATACCTACAGAATGGAGCAAAATTTCCCCTTCCCAAAGAAAAGCTGCACAAGTTAGGAGAAAACGTAAATCCACCCTTCAGAAGGAGCCCAACACAGGCAGGAGAGCTTCCGATTGCCGCAAGTTCAAAAACTAAGAACAGAAACCGTGCAGACTGGAAGAACTGAGAAAAGAAGTTGTACTCAAAAAAGGAAAGGGAGAAAGATGACAAGATTCTTCTAGAAAGAATAATGCATCGAAGGATGCAGAAGGCGACAGCCTCAAATAAAAATTTAATAAAAGGCAGCAAAGAAAGAATGAAATACGAGAATGGAGAGGATAGAAAGCAGTAAAAGGAGTCGGGAGAAATGGTATCATGGGAGACGCAGGCTTTTGCATGAACCTCGCTTTTGGCCAGGGGCTCTGAGTTCTTCTGAACCTCAAGTTCCGTGCCACCACAGTAGACCCTGGAGTTGCTTTTCCCAGAGAGTTGATGGCACCAAAAATGCAATCTGTGTTAGTGCTGCCGGAGCAAAAAGACATCGCTGGAAGCAGAAAGGGGAAACCAAGGAGGCAGTGGGGTGATCCAGCCCTCTGCCCACAGGACTTGAGACAAACAAGAGGTGTAGGGTGTTGGGGAGGAGGGGTTTCTGCTCTGTTGCCTGCCTCCCCGAGTCTGAAATACTGGGGAACCCTCCTTGGTATCTGAATCCTGACAATGTCTTCAGAGGAAGCCAGGGAGAGTTCCAGAGCCCAGCTTCTTCCTGTCTTTCTCTTCCAATAAGAGCTTGGAGCTACAGGTCCTCTTCCCGCTATGAGCACCCAGGTGATTTGCTGGGTGGCCCTATGTGTGCTTGGAGCAGGTGAGTTCTGGCTCAGGAGGCAAACTCCTGCCCCAAGTCCCCACTTCTGGTTTCCCAGGGCTTGCTTTCAATCTGTCTCTCTTGTCTCCTCAGGAACCGTGGATGGTGGCATCACTCAGACTCCAAAATTCCGGTGCATACAGAAGGGACGGAGTGTGACCCTGGAATGTGAGCAGAATTTGAAACACAATGCCATGTACTGGTACCGACAGGACCCAGGGCAAGGGCCAAAACTGATCTACTACTCACCAGTGGCGGGAGACATCCAGACAGGGGACCTGGCTGAGGGCTACGCTGTGTCTCGGAATGAAACGGAGTCCTTTCCTCTCACCATGAGTTCAGCACAAAGGAACCAGGGTGCTGTCTACCTCTGTGCCAGCAGCCAAGCACAGTGGGTCCCAGCTGCCTCCTGTCTGTGCAAAATGTGTCCTTTGCCTGCTCTGCCCAGGTGGCTCTGCTGCCCTCCTCCAGCCCTCCCTGTCTCCCGCGCCCACACGGCCTGAAAGGAAGCAGCTGCTGCCGTAGGGACACTTTGTGCTGCCATAAAAGTGCACTCACTTACTGAGCTACACACACACACACACACACACACACACACACACACACACACGCCACATGCACATACACACACACACACACAAACAGAAGGTGGTAGAGGAGAGAGCAGTTCATTTTTAAAATCAATATTATGGTGCATTTCTTCAAAGAGAAAAAAGACAGGATTTCAACACAAGATTGTAGACTGAAAATAGCTAATACGCTGTGGATTGTTATCTTCAATTTAATGAGTCTGAGTATAAGATAGAAGCATGCAAACTTGTCTGTGCAATTTGAGCTCAAACCTTTCTTCTCAACAAACTAAGAGAAACTGATAGTATATACCATCTTCACTGTGTTTAATATGTTCTCCTTTCCCCGTCTTTCCTGTTTCCTTTCTGCCATCTCAGGTTCTCTTCCATTGCAAGCGGCTTCTTTCAATTTTATAATATCTTTGTACGCTTGTCATCTTATTCGCTGTTTCAGCTTCTTATATTGTAAATGTACAGACGGATCACGTTCAGCGGAGCTAATTTGTCCCTGTGCATGACCTATCTCGGTTCTTGCTTTTTTCCTTCCCATTTCCATCCTGTTCCTTCAGTCCCTAATTGTGTGGAGGTCAGCGCAGAGCAACCCTGCACCAGCCACGAGGGATGGGACTCTGAGCTTAAGAGTCCCCAGCTGCAGGACCTACTTCTGATGCGAGTCCAGTTAGCTGGACATTCATACAAAAAGAAAAGCAACCCTATTATTTTTAGGTAGACAGCAAGAGATACTGTGGCAAAGGTTGGAAAAACGGAGGCCAGAAGAAAGGAGGCTCAGTCAGGCACCAGGATACGTTGTAAGAGAGCATAGTACAGTTGTGTGTTCAGAACTGAACAGCAGGGCTGGCAGGAATGCCCAGCAGACTAAAGCACCTGCGTAGGCAAACTTAGGCCAGCACAGGGACCAGAGTTTCACCCCCAGCACTAAGTGCTGGGCCAGCTCTGCCCCTGGCCATGTCCACAGAACAAGCCAGGGGGAGCCCGAGAGCCCAGCTTCTTCCTGTCTTTCTCTTCCAGCAAGAGCTGGGAGCAACGGGGTCCCATTCCCGCTATGAGCAGCCAGGTGCTTTGCTGGGTGGCCCTTTGTGTACTCGGCGCAGGTGAGTTCTCATTCAGGAAGCAAACTCTAGTCCCAAGTCCCCACACCTGATTTTCCTCAGCAAAACCAGAGTCTGCAAGGGCTTGCTTTCAATTTCTCTCTCTTGCCTCCTCAGGAACTGTGGATGGTGGTATCACTCAGACCCCAAAATTCCGGTTGGTACTGAAAGGACAGAGTGTAACCCTGGAATGTGAACAGCATTTGAATCATGATGCCATGTACTGGTACCGCCAGGACCCCGGGCAAGGGCTGAGACTGATTTACTACTCACCAGTGGCTGGAGGCGTCCAGACAGGGGAGCTGACTGAGGGCTACGCTGTGTCTCGGGAGAAAAAGCAATCCTTTCACCATGAGTTCGGCACAAAGGAACCAGAGTGCCGTCTACGTCTGTGCCAGCAGCCTAGCACAGCGGGGCCCAGCCGCCTCCTGTCTGTGCAAAATGTGTGCCTCACGGGCTCCCCACCACATAGCTCGGCTGCCCTCCTCCTGCCTTCCCTGTCTCCCACCCCTACCTGGCCTGAAAGGAAGCAGCTGCTGCCTTAGGGACACTTTGTGATGGCATAAAAGTGCACTCACTGACTGAGCCACACACACTCACATGCACACACACAAGCACACACACACAATGGTAGGGGAGAGAGTAGTTAATATTCTAAATTAACTTTATGGTATAATTTAATCTTTATTTAAAAGAGCGAGACAAATTTCAAAACAAGATAATAGAATGATAATTGTTACTACGCCGTGTGTTGTTACCTTCAAATTAAAGGCTCAGAGTACAAGACAGAAGCTTGCAAAGCTGTCCAACCAATTTTAGCTCAAACCTTTCCTCTCAGCTAAATAAGAGAAACTGGTAGTATAAACTGTCTTTACTCTGTTGTATTAAAGTATTTTCTCCTTCTCCCTTTCTTCCTCTCTCCTTTCTGCCATCCTGGGTTCTTCACCATCTTCCAATTTTACAATACCTATTGCACATGTGCAGTGCCATTTATTCTTTTGCTAGGCACGTTTTAAAAGTACATACTGATCTATTCATCATAAGGAATGTGTGCCTGTGCATGATGAATCACGATTCTGTTTTTCCTTCCCATTCTCCTCTTGTGCCTTCAGCTCCCTTTTCCTCTACTCAGGATAGCTTTGGTTTCCTTTTCCCTCCTTTTCCCATTCTTTCTTCCCTTCCTCCCTCTCCTTCTCCCTAGTTCCCCTCACCATTTGAATGTTTTCTTCCTGTTTCACAGTATCTGACATACATCCTGGTACTTGTTTGCACTTTCAGTTTCTCACACCAGAGAACCAATGTGGTATCTGCATGCATGTGGCCAATTTATTTCACTTAAGAACCGGGTCCCAGGGTCATCCATGCACATAGAATTGTCTTGAGCTCATCCTTCCTTATGGCTGAGTAGAAAAGTACTGAGTTTTACTGCCCACACTTTTCTCTACCTTACAGGATTCTAGGTGGCAATCACAGAAGGAAAACTGTCCCTTCCTTCAGAAAACACTGATTGCCTACTAGAGGCAGAGTACAGAAAGTTGTAAAAGGTGAATATTGGAGTCACAGTATGCTGTGTTTGCTTTCACCTTTTTTTTGTTTTTAATGTGTTCAGTACAGGGTCTATAGTGTCTCACTATGCAGACTGGACTTAATAGTGAGCCTTCCAGTTTTCAGCCTCCCACGAGCTGGGGTTACAGGCCTGCACCACCCTGCCCAGTCTCAAGCATCACCTGAGACCACTCAGGAGGTGGGGTCAGGTTGGCAGGCAGGGAATGGAATCTGCTGAGCTATCTGGCCACCTTCTGTGTGCCTGCTTTACTTCCAGGTAACGTAGTGCCAGTTTTGCCTGGTGACACCAGGAAGGGCTTCATTGAGAAGACAAATTTTGACTGGGTAAAATGATGAACAGGATTGGTGTGCAAGCTCCCGATGGGTGCTTTGGAGCTACGGAATGAAAGGCTTCCGGGATTTCACCAGGAGGAGCAGTGGTGAAGGCACTCCCTATGCAGCAAAGGCGGAAGTTGCAGAAGAATTAAGGAGAGGGAAGTTTCAAGGGAAGGCATGTTCCTGTTTCCCGTGGGCATTCACCACATATCTGCATGGAGACATCGGGTGGCTGCAGTAGTCCTGTGCTTCATCCTTACTAGAGAGACACGAGTGAGCACTTTGCAGGCCAGTGGTGAGAAAGCGCGTCTGTGTGAACTTGGCATTCTCTATGTTTTCTTTTTCAATTGTCTATCACATAAACAATGAATTAGAAGATCTGAGTGCCAACCCAGGATGCTGTATTTGTTTTCACGTGTGTTTGATTACATAATTCCATTTCTATAAATACGTGACAATAATCTTTCATTGTACACCAGAAGTGTGAGTTGGAGTACATTTTACAACAGTCTCAAAACTATCAAAGAACCGTAGTCTGTTCTGCTGTGTGATCTTGGGACAAAGGATTTGTGGAGTCCCTGGGTGGAGGGTGCAAAACTAGTCTCCATGCTTCCCCTTTTAATTCCTTCCTCGACCCTGTGCTTGGCTGTGGCGTTCTTCCTCTCCTGTGTTTGTTAGAGGTTTGACTCACGCAGAAAGTCACATGGAAACCAAAGTCCCACGGAGATGGGCAGGGGCTGGCCGCCTTTGAATCAGAACTAGAGCTCTCTGAAGCACGGAATAATGAGAAATCCATCCTGACCAAAACTTGATCTCTGACAGTACTTAGGTGACTATGGGAAATGGAACGGATCTAGCATGCTTCGCGGTGAATGTCCAGAGCAGGTCCATGGACGCCTCCATGCAAGTCTTTCCCTGTTACCATGGAGTTCTGTGGCTGTGGGAGAGACAGCCCCAGGGAGCTACCGGTCAACTGTATGCAGGCCATCTCAGAAGGGCCAGAAGACAGGGAAGACTATCTGATTGGTGAGAAAGAAAATCAAAGTAAAGACGGCAAGAGGTGGGCAATCTTCTTGTCTTGGGTGGGAGTATAAGGGACAGACATTCTGTCATTTACCTGAAGAATCTATGAGGGGAATCAGATGGACTTAGACAGATTTCAGTAATTCCACTGCAAAACTCTTGAATCACGCACTTTTTCAAGGGTAATATTAATACTGTAGATCTTGCTTTATCTTGGTGTTAACCATCCAGCAGAAAAGTCTAACCATGAGGTATAAAAAGGAAAGCCATATTAATATGCTGAGCTGTAAAAGGCTCAAGTCAACAACGTCTGATATTGTCTGTTCTGCTGATAACCCACTGATATTACAGACTACTGGACTATATATACAGCTACTTTCTCTTAGTTAAATGAGAAGAATGATTTGTACTAATAGAGTTTAGACCAGATACCATGTCTACATCTTGTACTCTAAACAACTACTATGAAGACAATAGACAACGTATTAATTATTATATCTCTCCCATTGACCCGTTTTGAAACTATCTCATTGCTATTTCTCATTAATATATAAACAAAATTTAAGTTAAAAATAAAACTGCTTGCAACAGGAAAAAAAAAAAAAAAAAAGAAATCTATACATTTCCTCATAACCTCCACAACCGCCACCACGTTATAAGAAAAATATCCAAAAGAAAAGACAAAGACAGTTAATTGTAAATGGTGCTATAGGTTCCTTTAGCGAGTTGTGAAGGTAATTAAAACTTTTAATTACAGAAGACAATCTGGCACAAACTATGTTCGGGGAATGTAACATTTCTTGTTACATGTTGTGGGTGGAATATGACTTTGAAAAAAAAAACCTGAGGTGAAGTTCAATTGGCAATATTTCTAGCAATGGGTCCCTGCACAGGTGTTTGGGTCGCAGAGTTGTGTCCTCAAGAAAGAATTAGCATCATCTACACAGAGTGTATTATGGAGAGAGTTGGTTGCTATAAAGTGTCTGTGCCCCTCTGTCCCTTCTCTCTTCCACGCATGCTCACTGCTTTCCTCTTTCTGCTAGGACTTCCTGCAGCATGAGGCCCTCATCCCCGGCAGCTGCCTGACTTTGCACAGCTCAGCTTCCAGAAACATCGTCCTGACTAAATCTCTCCCCTTTCTGAATTACACAGTTGCAAGTACTTTTCCATGAAACAGAAAACTCACAAGACAACATCATGAGCATAGCTGCTCGATTTACAAGCCTATTGTACATCACCGTAAGTTAGAAGAGTCAGAAAGCCTAGTTGCGTAAAGACTCAAGATATGGTCCACCATTCTTAGGATGAAGAAAAGAATACAAAACAGGTCATAAAAAGATGGTCACCATCACTCTATTCATGACGGTCCTAAATTGGAAAGCACCCAACTCTCCTCCAGCAATGTAAGTTGCGGATTATGTGCATTCTATAACAAATCATAATAGAGCAAATGTGAGTTGCAACAGTTGTGTAACTATTATGGGCATAATGTTGACTTCAAGGAGCTAAACACAAGTGGTTTAAGCCAGGAGCGTGGGATACTGCAGGAATTTACCTGGCAAAGGGGAAGAAGAAGCCTTTAAAACTATGAAAATATTCTATAGTTAGATCTGAGTGGTGTTCATGTGTTCTTATTTCAGGGAGCTGAATATAGAGATATATTGTGCAGCCTATAGCATGTGTATTTTTATCTCATCTACAACATAAAACATGACAGTTGTACCTCCATCATCCATTTCTGTGTTGCATACTATCTGCAAACTCAGGGATTTTCAAAAACAACTTATCATCTGTCATTGTGTAGGTTGAAGTAGTCCAGCCAGATGGCTCTCACCTGGAGTCTCTCATGTGAGTGTGGTCATGTACTCACTGGGCCTGAGGACATCGGAAACCTCAGCCAGACGGGACTTCAGGAAAATGCATGCAGCCTCACCTAGATGGCCGGAGAGGATGTAGACCAGAGAGGCTTCTCATGACATAGGTCTCCAACGTGATTATCAGAGGTCTCTCTGCACAGCATGACCGCCTCCGGACAGTCACGAGTGTGGAATGGAAGTTGGATTTTCTAGAAGGTAAGACTCAAGTAACCCCTGCAAGGAGTGTGCAAGGCTACTGTGGTCCAGCCTGCAGGATGAACAGCACCACCCTACCAGAGCTCCGCTCAGAGGCAAGAGAAGAACGCTGAGGGAACGTCAGTGTGGGAGTCACGTGTTACCAGATGGCAATCCCGAAATCTAAAACCAAGCCATACTATGGTAATTTCAGTCTCTATGACAGTTTTGTTAGATAGTCCTTTTCATTGAAAAGTACTATTTGTTTAATATTTTCCTACCTTTCTGTGTTCACACAAAAACATAAAATCATAGATCCTAACAGAAAAGAAAGTAAGGGAATGCTTTGGTTCCTGAAGACACTGACTGTTTCTTTATGGCAACAATGTTTGAAATCTTTCCTTTTACCTTGCTGGAAATACAGCACATTATTATTTCCTTTGCATATACACCTTAGAATGGAATTACCAGGGCGCGGGCTAATTCTGTTTTTATTTTTCGAGCACCATCCAGTCTGGTTTTCATGGTGGCCATACCAACTTCCATTCTTTACCCCCAGTGTATAAAGGTTCCTTTCACACATGGTCCCCAGCATGTGTCATCTTTGTGTTTTTGCTAACAGCCGTTCATTGTGATGTTGGTTTGCATTTTGCTCATTATTCTTCTTAAGGTGGTATTATAAAGGAGAGTGTGGTATATTTTTAATTCGTGTTTGTAATTTGTAGAACTAGCACTTTCATGTATTTTCGTAATTATATTGCTATAAAGATTTTTATAGTATGTGATTGCTAATATATTTGGATTTCTTCCTCTTATTTTTTGTTGTTATTTATTGATCCTATTTAATTTTTGAAATTATTTGTCTCATTTTTCATTTATCTCATTCTTTTTCTTCTTCATTTCATTACTTTATCTTCCAGAAATACACAGTTCAGTTTTTACTTTTTGGTAATTAACCATCAAATTGCAACACATTAACAACCCTGATATTCATCTTACCTTTACTTCCTTCCGAAACATACATCAACTTGAGAAAAATGTAACAACTTTGTAACCTCCCTGGTTTCCAGGATTCCAGTATTTTGATTAGTCGGAATTTCTAATCCAAATACACTAGCCACAAGTATCACAGTTTTATCAATATTCAATCAAACTTTCTTCCCTAAATATTTGCTACCATTGTACTTTTTATCCCTTAGATCTAAGGTTCTCAACCTGTGGCTCGCGACCCTGGCAGAGGTTGAACAACCAAAACACAGTAGTCTCCTAAAGCCATTCTGAATGATAACTGTAGCAAAATTACAGTTTTGAAGTAGCCACCAAAATTATATTTTGGTTTGGGGTCACCGCAACATGAGAAACTGTATGGCAGGGTCATGGCATTAGAAAGGTTGAGAACCACTGATCTAAGGGAAAAGATTCATACTTGGAGGCAGAGCCTGGATGAAAGAAGCAGAGCTCTGTGTTGAACTTGCAAGGGTTTATTCTCATTCCTGGATCTTCCCTTCCCTCCCTTCTTCTGGAGAACCATAAAGCAAACAGCCTTTCTCCAGCTTCTGCCTTGAAGCTGGCCAACCATGGCCTGATCTTCCTCAAATCATGAGGCAAAATAAATCTCCCTTCAAGTTGCAGGTGCCACTGGAAAGTGGCTAAGACGCATTACTGGTCCTGAGGATGAGGTCATCTCTGCCACTGTATGATTATGTGCTCTAAAGGCCTTTAGAACTATTTTGGTGGAAGTATTTGGAAACACTCAGAGATACCAGCTAGAGAAAGCCTAAATTGCTCTGAATGCACTGGTTAGAGAAATCCTAAGTAAATTAAACTTGATGGGAGACTGTGGTCAGTGCTCAGAAGACTACAATGCTAACAGGAGTGTAGAAGGCTGGCCTTAGGAAGGCTTAATTGGAAACAAGGGCTCTTGGCAGTTAGAGGAGAACCCATGTGTATTAAACACTGGTAGAAAACATGCTTTTATTTTGCCCATATCCTGAGATTTGGCAGGAGACCAAGATTAAGATCAAATCTTTAGTCTACAGCTATGGAAATTCAAAGAAGGAAGAAAGTCCACGGTGGCCGACCTCTGCCTGTCAAGCACTATCCATTGCCACAGGGCTTTGATTTCTCATAGCAGGTAAACATGGAACAAAGTTTATAAACCTTATTAGAGGGCATCAAGCCCCAGTATGGCTGTGGCTTTTCTTGTGCCACAATGCTATGTCTTTAGGGCTCCTATTTTAAGTTCTATAGCCTTTCCAAAAGACTCTAAAGATGTTGAGTTCACACGCACACATCAAGAAAACTCACAGATAAAAAGAAAGCTACTTTCTTATTGCTGGGAAAAATATCCTACACCCATTATAAATATCCAACACCCACTGTTTAAGGGAGCAAAGAATTATTTTGCCTTATACATTCAGTAAGTCAGTCAATGGTCAGCAGCCTCTGAAGCAGAGGAAGCGTAGTAGATGGTCCTGAAGGAGGAAATCTGTTCATGTGATGGCATGGAAGCAGAAGCAGAATCAGAAGCGGAAGTGGAAGCAGAAGCAGAAGCAGAAGTGGAAGCGGAAGCGGAAGCGGAAGCGGAAGCAGAGGAAGAGGAAGAGGAAGGAGGAGGAGAAGGAGGACGCAGAAGAGGGGGAGGCAGAAGAAGGGGAGGGTAAGTAGGGTGGAAGGGTGAGTAGGAGGGGAGGGAGAGGGGGAGGGGAAGGGAGGAGAAAGGAAGAGGGAAGGAAGAGGTGGAGAGAGCAGAAAGAAGAAGGAAGGAGAAGGAAAAAGGAGGAGGAGGAAGAAGGAGCACAAGGGAGAAGGAAGAAAGAAGGAAAGAAGAGAGAGAGAGAGAGAGAGAGAGAGAGAGAGAGAGAGAGAGAAACAAGTTGAGGACCAGGATATATACTTCCGGGTCTTGCTCTCCATCCAGTGCCCTGACTCTTCCAATCAGGCCCTACATCCAGACATCCCATTCATTGATAAACACCCTGAAGGATCATTCCCTACATGAATATAGTGTTCTTGTGATCAAACTACCTTTCAAAAGATTTATCTTTGAACACAAGTCTTTTGGCACACAGATTGGATTGAAACCATCACAGGAAGTGACACTGACAAATATACTCCAAGGCAAATGATGACATCATGCTACTGAGAAGAGGTGGGGCCTGGGCTGTTCTGAAATCTACATGGCCACACAATTAGTGACAAGAAGCTGTGTCAATTAAGGTGAGATCAGGACTGAAAACCCTCTATGAGCATTAAGGAATAGAAGTATATTATAGGAATCGGGAGACAGGGAATTAGCTCAGTGGCATAAGCACCTGCCTGGCAAGTGCAAGGTCACAAATTCAATTCCTGGTACTGCACACACACACACACACACACACACACACACACACACACACACACACAAGAAAGAGATTTGGGCTTCACATGATTTCAGAAAAATGCAGACCAGTAAAGTTCAGAAAAAAAAAATCTAGCTAGCAAGATCATACTCCATACTTAACTTCTTTGCAGTACAGTCAAGGTAATCCAACCAGTGCAGCTCATGGTTGTTTTTTAATATAACCACAAGTTCAGAGTTCTGTACATAACGACAGTGCATGGCAGGGACCAGACAGGAGGTCAGGATTTCCTCGTAGTCATCCTGTGGACATTGGATCACCTTCCAAATGGAGTATTAACTTAGGACAATTTCACCACAATTCCTCTCATAAACAATAGGCTGAAGATGAAATTTACTAATCAATCTTACATGTCCTTTTGTAAAGGATCTAACATCAGTCATGAACTTATAATTCTTTCACTGCAGTGGAGGTCATATTAATCATCAGCTAGTGGAAGTATTTGTAAGAGCTCTGAGCCATTTTTTCTGCTTTGAACGTGGTGGCTAATCATTTCAACACATCACTTTTGAAAACCTCTCATAGCTGGTGAACGCTTTCTTTTTTATGACCCTCTCTTCCATGTGATTTCACTTACTTACTGACTACCTCCACCTCTCTGCTGTGGACAGCCAACAAAGTCACGATTAAAGCCTAAGCCACCAAACTGGGTTGTACTATAGCGAAATAGTTTTGTCACACAAATGTAACCATCCCAGTATTAATGCATCTGAAGGGTCTTTGCAGCTCCCATGGCTGCATTTTTACTTCCTGTTGTGTTTCAGGTCTCATTAAATGGAGCCCACATCATTCCATAACTGCACGGCTTGCTATGGCTGCCCTCTGCCTACGTGGTGCCTCATCTAGGAAGAAGTAGCTCAATGTCCCATGAGTCAGAAGAACATATCCTACTCCTTTGGAGACAGAGCCATTGTAAGGTATATTCAAGGGTGGTTTATCATGATGTCAGATTAGCTAAGCACAAAATAAGCTTCTGAAAATTTCCTCACTGGTACAATTCTGGGCTGCTGTTCATAACAGCATGGGAAGTACACAGATAATATGGGGAAGGACTGCCCTTGCTCTCGCGTTACTATTGGTTCAAGATTTTAAGAAGGAATATGACTAAAAGTTCTGTGGATTCTAACTAGTGCCTTTTCTGCTGCTCATGTCCATACCTACAGCCAGCTCTGCAGACTCACTGATCCCCAAAATCATGAGATCCTGTCTTAAGGACTTACAGAATGGTGGGCACAGCGAGTCACCAACCGTCTTCCCCGACTACCCGCACACCCTCCCTCCACTGTCTGTCAGGGCATGGCTTCACCTAACTCAACTCAAGACCTTACTTGGAGTCTGACACCATTCTATGTGCACGTACTTCACCTGTTACATAAAGAAACACACATTTCACTGGCCTACATCTCAGTGTGTCCTCCATAGATTTGAATCTGGACTGGGAAAGGCTCTGAGGCCTCCTCAGGCAACCTTTTTTGAGATGGTTATTGCATAGCTGGTAAGGCCAGATGAGGCCACCAGGGGGCAGATGAGAGCACATTCGCCACACACACACACACACCCCCCCCCCGCCCTCCTCCCACCCCAACCCCCAGGATGATGGATTCAGTTGTGAAAGAGTCAGGCAGGAAGAGCCTGGTCTGAAGCTTATTCATAGGTGTTGGGTCCGTGCTGAGGATGCTCTTGCTTCTGCTGCTTCTGGGGCCAAGTATGGGTCGTATTAAAGGACTGGTGTGTGTGTGTGTGTGTGTGTGTGTGTGTGTGCGTGTGTGTGTGTCTGTCTGTCTGTCTGTCTGTCTGTACCTGTGCTTTCGGGTGAATGAAGTCACTCAGTCATCATGGATTATTTGTTCAATCAAAGGAGAGGAAGACAGGACTAAGGTATAAAGGCTGAGGGTCGCTGGTCAGAGGATGGAGGGAGTACAAGCCTAGGGAGGAAGAGAGGATGGTGCAAAACGGGAAAACACAGGATTTTCCAGGAGCTGAGTGAGAGAAAGGTGACACAAAGTCTGCAGTTTATGGAGCTCTGTCTGACTCAAGTCCAAACTAACTGTGCTCAACAATGGCTTCTTTTCCACCTTGGTCTTGTGTTTCAGCAGGTTCTGGGCTAGGTGAGCTTGTCCTTCAACAGCCAAGCAGGGCCACCTGTAAAAGTGGATCCTCTGTGAAGATGGAATGTCACTGTCTGGATTTTGAGGGCCTATCAGTGACTTGGTATCGTCAGTCCTCGAAACAGGGATTCACTCGGATAGCGATTTCTAATCAGGGCTCTGACGCCACCTATGAAGAGGGCTTTACTAAGTCCAAGTTTCCCATCAGCCACCCAGATGGAAAGTATTCAACTATGACTGTGACCGCCACCCAGCCTGAAGACAGCAGCTTGTACTTCTGCGGTGCTAGTAACACAGCGCTTGATGGAATCCAGAGAGCTGGGCAAGAACGTTGGCAGCAGCCTGTTGTGGGGAGGGAGGTGAGGGGTGAAAACCACAACTTCTCTGGGTGAGGACAGAGAAGAAAGGAGAGAGAAAGAGAGAGAGAGACAGACAGACAGACAGACAGAGACAGACATATTCTGGTTAACAGAATATGTTTGGGAAAACCTTGATAAGGTCCTTGTAATTACTATCCACTTACAAGACTGATTCATTAAATCAGGAGTCACAGGATGTTCACAGTATAATTGTTATGATGCATGTCTAGTTGTTCCCCCAAAGCCTCATATAATCATGGGGCGGGGACTTCTAGAGTTTGAGACTTGACTCATGATCTACTGGGATTATGTGTTTTAGTATTGATGGGATTTATGGGTATGAGTACTTCTGGGATTATGGGTGTGGCCTAAGGTGGATAGGCTGAGGCAGAGAGCCTGAATATAATATAAAGAGCGACAGAGAGACAGACTCGCTGTTGCTCTCTGCTGCCCTGGTTGGTCAGTTGCCTCTGTCACCATATCATTGCTGCTCCGCCTCCATGAGCTGCTGCTGTCTGCCATGAGCCTCTCTTCCTTGGAGCCAGCTGAGTATGGACCATAAACCTTTCCTTCCTTCATTTTGAGTGTTGAGTATTTGTCCCAGCAATGATAGAAGAGTAATTAAGACAACAATGAGTTTCCTAAACCTCCTAGAGCCTCCTTCCACCATCAATAGTGAGTACACACTCTCTTCAGCAATGTGGTTTTATGTAAAACACTGTCCAAGCCTCTTTGGCACAAATACACACATGGTAAACCAGTATACATTTATAGAAATTTTGAAACTTAACCCATCAATATATAAGGAAATTTACAAAGAAAGTGATGAGGCCACTTTCTCGTGGAGAAGGTGAAGACGTTTTGTTCCTGATTCAGAGGGATCAGGAGTCTCCACCCTGGGCATGGTTAATACATATGACCGCTGCTGTTGCGTAGGCTACTACCAACCTATAGCTCCCATGATGGGCAACTGTGACTGCCCTGGCATGACAACACCAAAGATATGACATGAAATGCATAAAATGGACTCTAATGAACTTCACTGCTCAAAACGTCCTTTTCTCTACGTGAATCTCATTCAAATCACCTGAGTGCCTTGAGATACTTGGTGTATCTTCCAAACATTCACAAGTTAGACTGGGGAGTTACCTTGATATATTTCTGTTATGGTTTTTGTCTAGGTGTCTGCCAAAAGCCTCATGTAGTAACTGGGGCAGGCTTCTGGAGTTTGTAATTAATTCATGAAATAATACTGGGATTATGGGTGCTAGCACTACACCCAGGCTGGGGCAGATAGACAGAATGAGGTGTAAATAAGAGGAATAAGGTTGCCTCTGCCTCTGCCTCTGTCACTGCTGCCCCTCCTCCTCCTTTCTTTTTTGTTGCTGTTTTCCTACTTGGAATGGCTGCCCTCTGCTACATGCCTCCACCCCGCCTCCTAGCCTGCAAAGCATAGACTGAAACCTCCACAAACTGTGAGATAGACAAGCCTTTCCTTGCTTAATTTTGGATGTCCGATGTTTTGTCCCAGTAAGGAGAAAAAAGCAACCAACACAACTTCTTTCATAGGCAGAGGGATGGACCTTGCATCCCTGGCAAGGGCCACCACCAGGGGGCAGATTGGAGTAGTTAGGATTATGAGACTGGCTCTGTGTCCTCCAGAGGAGAGGACAGAAGGAACAGATCATCAGGTAACCTTGCCTCAGACAAGGTGGGGTGCTTGCAACACTGAAGATGTTGATGCTTCTGGTGCTTCTCGGTCCAAGTACGAGCCTTATTAGAGCTGTGGACTTGGGGCTCGGCCTGTGTGTGTGTGTGTGTGTGTGTGTGTGTGTGTGTGTGTGTGTTTGTGTGTGTGTGTGTGTGCTTTCTTATGTGTTGAAGAATCAAGAAGTAGCAATCCAGGCTGCTGTCTGTGCTTACAGGAGTGAGCAAGAGTGTCTAGCCGCTGTCTGAAGTGCTAATGGCGAGGCCTTAGTCAGGAGATGTGGTAGGCGGAGTGTGAAGGGGTCTGAGAAGTTGATTATAGAAACTCAAAGCATATAAGAAATTTTCTAGGAGCTGGGAAAGGGAGGAGAGAGATGCATTATGTTTTCTGGGGTTCAGTCTGACTGTGATCCTACTGGCCACATTTGTCCCTCTGTCCTCTGTTTCAGCAGGTTCTGGGCTTGGGACTCTGGTTCTTCAACACCCAAGCAGGGTCATCTGTAAGAGTGGATCCTCTGTGAAGATTGAATGTCGCTGTGTGGAACTGCAGACTGCAGTAGTGTTTTGGTATCGTCAGCTTCCACAACAGAGTTTTGTGCTGATAGCAATTTCGAACATGGGTTCCACAGCCTCATATGAACAGGGTTTTATTGAGGCAAAGTTTCCCATGAGCCACCCAAACCTAACTTATTCAACTCTGACCATTACCGCCACCCAGCCTGAAGACAGAGGCTTCTACTTCTGCAGTCCTAGTTACACAGCGCTTAGTAGAAACTAGAGAGGTGGGCAAGAACATCGACAGCAGCCCGTTGTGTGCAGGGAGGTGTGCAGTTAAAACCACAGCTTCTCTGGGTGAGGATGGAGGGAGAGAGAGAGAGAGGGAGAGAGAGAGACAGAGAGAGAGAGACAGAGAAACACAAGGAGACAGAGACAGACAGACAGGGACAGAGTCATAGAGACCGAGACAGAAACACAGAGACAAAGACAGAGACAGGATAGAAGAGAGAAAGACGAGGGAGTGAATATGAGAATCTGTGTGAAGTGGCTAGGGAGTATATTTTCTGAGACTTAGCAATAGGACTGGGGCTCTAAAGAGGAAAACTGAAAGGAAAAGGTCTCTGTTGATTATAACAAGTGTAATTTTGTGTTGAATCTGCCACATGCCAGTCATATCCTCTGGAATAAATCTCCCTGTGACCCTGTAGCGAGCTCTGAGGAGAATGACACAAGTCACTGGGAGTTTTCTAGCATAAGCCTGGCAGCTGTCTGTCCACCACTGCTCAGCACTGTCTGTTATCATCTAGGCGCCAGAGATGGAGAAGCACAAGGCAGGTGAGCAGGGCATGGCCCTGTGGAAGATTCTGAGGTCTGGCTACACAGCGTGCTTCTTCTTGACTGATGAGTGGGGAGAGGAGGACTGGGACCCAAGAGGGGCACCATGAGCTCAGGCAAAGAAGACACCTAAGGAAGCCCTAGAGCCAGGGTTGTGAGATGACCTCCATAAAGGCATCAGGGGCCGGACAGCAAAGGGAGCCTGTACATCAGACTATGTAGCTTGTTTAATGACCTCTAAAGTTTTATTAGAGGCTAGGTGATGAACAGAGCTAGGAAGGTATATCTTTGTAAAAGGCCTTTCCTAGAAGGGAGAAAGAAATTACACTGACCGTAGTGCTTCTAGTCCAATAAAAAATGTAGCATAAGTTTAATAGCATATGTTTAAAATTAACATAGGAGGAGATGGAATGAGAGAAACATATAAGTGGACATAGAAATGTTGTCAAGGTTGATCTTTCACATATCTGTGAGGGGAGGAGGCGATGGAACTGTTTGAAAAGTCACTACCGTTCTTTTGCTTCAGTAAATAATGGTTGGCAAAATGGCTATTTGATTCAATAAATAACTTGATGGATTGATAGGCTACCAGTCTGCAAACAGTTTAAATCTCAAGAAACAATTAAGAATTCTTAGCATGGAAAAAATAGTATAAAACATGTAAGAAAAAGATACTGATATAGTAGCTTGATTCTTGATGGCCAGAAATTGGAAAATATTCAACTTTGTCACTAGTGAATGGACGAATACATTGTACTGCATTTGTACAATGAAATATAAGAAAGCAAAAAGGAAATCAAAGAATATTTCCATGTTGGATGAATATCACAAGCATAAAATTGAATAGAAAGTACTAACCACAATTAAGTATTACTTCATGAAGTAAGAATAGTGGAGACATATGTGACTACCAGCAGTGGGAGGTGAGGCTTTGAGAACTCTGAAAATGGCCTGTATCTTGATTTGTGTGGTGGTGGCACCAGTGTACCCATTTGGAAGATCCATTGGCTCAGCATTTATCAACTTTGCAGTGTTGTTTCATGTGATTTATATCCAACATAGAACATTTAGATTGTGATGCCAACTGTATCTCGATCTTCTATTGCTGTGTAACAAGCTGCAGTGAAATGTAGTAATTTGGAATAAACAGTCGTTATTCTCTTCCTCGCTTCTAAGGGCTTAACGGGGTCCAGCTGGGCTGGTCTCACCTGAGACATTTTACCACATGACTATAATGAAGCAGCCTGTCAAGCTCCTATCCGAAAACTGAGGAGCACTAGGCTTCTAAGATGGCAGCTCCATGTACACCAGTAAATACATGCACACCAGTGTCTACTTGCATCTCAGTGTCTACACACACACACACACACACACACACACACACACACACACACACACCAGTGTCTACAGGCACACCAGTGCCTCACACACACACCGGTGTCTATATACACACTGGTGTCTACATGAACACATCTGGCGCTCACCCAGTGGAGTGCCAGCTCTCCCCTGGCAGCTCTCCAGCGGGACCAGATGGGGTTCTCTTTTTCATGATGGATCTGGGACACTCAAAATCACAACACGGCCTTGAGGTGAGCTGAGCTGAGTTTGGCGCATCTGTCTGGGCTTTGGAGGAGCTTTGAGAAGAGCTGATGCAGGGCACGAGGGAACTTCTGCCCAGTGCCCTAGGAGTTCTCTGGAAAGCAGCTGGCAGGGTTCCTGCCATAATTTGATGAGTCCAGCCCTAATCCCAACTTTGTAAACCAGCCAACCCCGAAATTCACAACCAACAGGCTGATGAATGGAGTGTATTAGGGAAAGGCCTGAAGGGGTCATTGTAATTGCTATCCAAAGACTAATGCATTCAATCAAGAGCCACAGGATGTTGACAACACAGTGAGTTTCCTAAGCCTCATAGAACCTACTTCTATTGCCATTACATAGCATGAACTCTCTTATAGTGTTGTGATTTTAGGTAAACCATTGTACAAACCTCATTGGCAAGTATACACACAAGGTAAACAGATAAACATTTATGGAAATTTTGAAATTTAGTTTATCAGTATATGAGGAAATTGACACAAGACAGTCACGAGGTCACTGGCTCAGGGAGGAGCTGAGGAAGTTGTCTTCATGGTTAGGCGGGAACATAAACCCTCCACGCTGGGCATGGTTGGTACATGTGACACATGTTGATATGTAGGTCGCTGCCAACCTGTGGTTCCAATGAGGTACAACTGTGATTGCCCTGGCGTGGTGACTCTGAGCATATGAAATGCAATGCTAAGAGTGGACTCTAATGACCTTTACTGCTTAAAATATCTGTTGTTTTGTAAGAATCTCACTAAAATCACCTGAATACTCTTGGCCTCAGTACATGCTTCCTACACTCACAAGTTATATTGGGGAATTGCCTTGAACATGATACGTTTCTGTTACGGTTTATGTCTAGTTGTCTTCCCCAAAAGTCTCATGTAGTTGTTGGGGCAGGCTTCTGGAGCTGGTAATTAGTCGTAAACCAATGCTGGGATAATGATTGTGAGTGCTACACCAGTCCTGGGGCAAACAGCCTGATTGCAGACTAAGGAAGGGAGAGAGAGTTGTTCTCTGCCTCTGCCACTACTGCTATTGTTCCTTACTTTTTGTTGTCACTGTCTTGCTGCTTACAATGGCTGCGCTCTTTTGGGTGCCATCCTGCCTTGGAGCTAGCCAAGTTATGGACTGAAAAGTCCACAAATTGTTAAGTAAATAAACCTTTCCTTCCTTAATTTTGAGTGTCAAATATTTTGCCCCAGTAAGGAGAGAAAAGCAACTAAGACAACTTCTTTGATAGAGGGATGGATCTTGCATCACAGGCCAGGGTCACCACCAGGGGGCAGATTGGAGTATTTAAGATTATGAGATTGGCTCAGTGTCCTCCAGAGAGGAGAGGAGAGGAGAGAAGATAACCTTGCCTCAGAGAAGGTGGGGTGCAAATCACACTGAAGATTCGGATGCTTCTGCTGTTTCTGGGGCCAAGTATGGGCCTTATTGTAGCTATGGGCTTGGGACTGTGAGTGTGAGTGTGTGTGAGTTCTTATATGCTTACTGGAGTGAGCAGTTGTTTCTAGGATGCTTAAGTGCTAAGGGCAAAGCCTTAGGCAGGGGATGTGGGAGTTATACAGTCGTAGGGGTGTCTGAGAAGATTATTATACAAACTAGAAGCATATATATTATTTTCTAGACGCTGGGAGAAGGGCTATAGAAACGGGCGACATTTGTGGGGTTATGTCTGACTGTAGTCCTGTTGGCCAAATTTATTTCTCTGTCTTCTGTTTCATCAGGTTCTGCGCTTGGGGCTCTGGTCCTTCAACACCCACGCACGGTCATCTGTAAGAGTGGATCCTCTGTGAAGATCGAATGTCACTTTGTTGCTTTGCAGGCCTTGGTGGTATCTTGGTATCGTCAGCTTCCAAAACAGAGCTTTGTGTTGATGGCAACTTCCAACATGGGTTCCACAGCCTCATATGAACAAGGTTTTACTGAGGCCAAGTTTCCCATCAGCCACCTAAGCCTAAACTATTCATCTCTGACCATGACCACCACCCAGCCTGAAGACAGCAGCTTCTACTTCTGTGGTGGTAGTGACACAGCGCTTAGCAGAAACCAGAAAGCAGGGCAAGATCATTGGCAGCAGCCTGTTCTGTGGAGGGAGGTGTGGGGTGAAAACCACAGCTTCTCTGGTTGGTAGGGTGGGGCAATAGGAGGAGGAGGGGAAGGAGAGAGCGAGAAAAACGAAACAGTGTGCAGTGAAAAGGTAATACCTGTAGTCTAGATAAATGTGAATTGACTCAGGCCTACACAGGGGCAAAGTGATATGGAAAGTACCCTGTCAACTTCGATTTTTACGGTAGATCTGCTGTACGCAAGGCATATATTCTGGATATATGTACACATGATCGCCTTGGTTTAGTGTAAAGATATGTCTGTAAATTGCAGTGTCTCGTCTTTGACCACCTGTGGCATCACACACACTCCAACACTGTTCAGCCCTGTCATAACCACACTGGACTCCCAAGATTTGATGAATCATGTGATAGCCAAGCAGAGAGTGTCACTCCTGGAGGAGTCCAGGGAGCAGTTGTGTCAGGCAGGCACTGGCATACAGAAGGGGCACCCTGTACAGCCAGGCACAGGGTACACTTGAAGCACCCCTAGAGGAGGTGTTCAGGGCTTCTCCTAACCAAAGTGTGAAGAGAAAGTAGTGAGAGGGTACCTGCCTTGTATTCAGACAGCACAGTTGGCCTGTGGAACTAGCAAGTTCTGTCAGGCTAGAGCGCAGGGAATGTAGGTTCTCAGAAAATTCCTTTCCTCATAAAACCAAAAATGTTACTTTGGCTCTACAGCTGTATGATCCAATGATGAGGAGAAAAATACAACTATTTTGGCCTTATACAATTATTAGGAGAGACAGGCACTTATTTCTGATGAACTTGCGAAGAGATGGGATGCAAGAAAGCAACACAGCCATAAATACACATAGTGTCCATGTGTGCCTTGCATGTTAGCATGGAAAGAGGAAATGTCTCAAAAGTCCCTGGTAGGTTTTTGAATAAGTAACAACAAAGTGACAAGCAATGCCTACGTGCCAGGAGCCACAAGTTAAGATCAATTCAATCCTATGCATAAGAGAGCAAAAAAAAAAAAAAAAAAAAAAAAAAAAAAAAAAAAAAAAAAAAAAAAAAAAAAAAAAAAAAAAAAAAAAAAAAAAAAAAAAAAAAAAAAAAAAAAAGGCGAGAAAATGCAGACAGTTTTAAAGATGACAAGGAATTAAAGTTCTGGGAAGAGGAGGAGTTGAGGTCTTTCAGCTTCTACTGTCTCCAAGCATAACCTCGTCAGAGCCACCCAGAGCTGACACTCTCCCAACTAGAGCACTGGGTCTCTGTGGATCACCTTGTAATAAGGGGCAAACAGGCTCCAAGTTTAAGGGTGGCAGTGTGCAGATCAGTCCCTGGCCAAAACAGGGCTTCACAGAGTCAGAAGGGGAGCGCTAAAACAAGTAGGTGTGGGCAAGTTAAAATTTTAACATGTTATTTGAGCAGATAATAGTCTATAATTGATGCATGGCCACTTCCAAAATGGTTTGGGCTCCAAAAGGCTTCACAGGGGAAAATTTTTAGGAGGTCTTCTTAGATCATGAGAAAGAAAGTATTGGACAGGTTAAAAGAATAACTTAGCTCAATTGTCAGTCTCTGATCTATTCTTTAATTAATTTCAATTAGAAAAAAATAACAGTTTCATAACAGGTTAGTCAACAGTTTGAATACTTAATACACTGTGTATTGTCACCCTCGTAGAAGTAATTAAGAAGACAAGATGCAGGCAGGATATCTTGTCTAAACGATGTTAGTACAGACCTTTCTTCTCACTGGAGGTTTAACAACTGAATTTCACAGACCCAAAACTAGAGAAAAAGAGAGCTTACAAGAGTAGCCAATATTTTGGCTCTAGCCCTTCAAGGTCAGCGAGGACTCTGGACATAAGAAAACCTGCACTGTAATATGCTATAACTCAATGGTGTCCCAAATTTGCTGCTCAAGGAGATTATGGGGCCACAGAGGAAAGTGACTGACCATGTATAGTGTGTCTAAGGAGAGTCACTTAGAGATAAAACATTCTCTCAGGCTTTCACAGAGACCAACTTGGTCAAGCAATGGCTGTTACTCATCCAAATGGCTGACTCTGAGAGAAGATCTACCAGGTGCTGTCCATGGTCTCTGATCTATGAAGCTTACGTTTTCTTTTCCTAGCTTTGACCATCCATACTGGCCTCGGCTTTGGTTTGCCTATATAAGAAGTTAGGAGATGAGAACCCCTAATATCTGATGATCTCCTGTTTAATTATTGTGATAAAGCTAATTCAGCATAGACACTGTATCTCTATGGTCACTGTGCCCCTCTATCACTTCCGATTATATCATCGAGATTCAGCAACTATGTTCATCATCACTGAAATTGAGAAACCAGAACTATAACTTCTTGCACTGCCAGAAATTTTAGCCTAGAGAATCTTCGAAGATGCTTCTCACCATTGTCTCCTTCACCAATAGCATCAGCAAGATCAGAGCATCATCTTCATATAAGGTGTTTGGCTGGCTCTTAGAAAAGGATTTCGCGGGGCCCGGCGGGATGGCTCAGTGGTCTAAAGCACCTGCTTGGGAAAGCTTGGGCGGCTTCAGGGACCGCGGTTCGATCCCCGGCACCACATGCTACGCCAACCCTGCCCTTGGGGCGGGCTGAGCCGGCCATAAATGAGCGAATAAACAAAAGGTTCTGAAACAGGAAAATAAATAAATAAATAAATAAATAAATAAATAAAAAGAAAGAAAAAGATTTCGCTAAAGTTTCTCTGCTCCACTTAACTAGCTTCTGGTTTCTGACAGAACTTTCTAGCTCAGCTGAAAAACCATGTGCCAAAACAACAGAAACCGTATGCCTAAAGCCTTCTTACTGTCTTCTTCAGCTTTGTTCTCCTTTACAGCTTCTTCAAGAGTAGCTCACCACATATCTCTGGGCTCTGTGGATGTGCTAGATGTGCAGGGATTCTGGGGACAGCAATAACTATATAATCCAGTCAGAACTTAGATTCTGTTCTCTTTGGATCAGGACTGTGGAAATAAAGTCCTGTAAAATTTTCCCTATATAGATAATAAAACTGAGAGATTATTTTAAAGTATACTCTGATTCTGTGTTTTACTCTAGGGGCTGTGTTGTACTTGAAAGCAAGTTCATTTCTCAAGCAGACTCCCACTCTCCCTCCCATCTTGTTCTCTCTCTCTCTCTCTCTCTCTCTCTCTCTCTCTCTCTCTCCCCGTCCCTCCCCACTCCCTTTCTTCTCAACATGATCCCCACTAATGGGATGCAGAGAACTGCAGGAGCTATGAGGGCAGAAAGAGCCTCTTTTCCGTCCTCTATTACCCTGCACATCCCCAATTTGAATCCCCATTTCTGACTCAGTGCCCTATCTTGTTCATAAGAAATTTGCTGACTATGTGTCAACTGGCCATGAAACTGAATATTTCTCAAAAACGGTCCTGGGATTGGTTTGCAGGGCTCATGACCCAATCATGTGAGTGCATAGACCCTGCGTGGCTGAGGGAGAAGGCTTGATGCTGTGCTTCCTGTCACACGGCTGCTGCCATTTTTCATGGTCAGCATGTGGAGAGCAATCTGACTAATTCTGAGCCCTTGAAAGTCAGGCTCGATGAATATTTGAACATCTTTTATGTGTAACTTATTCTCTGACATCATTTGAGCAATCAGCTCTGGTACCTTTGCCTTATCAAACACAAATGAGCCATGGCTAATTTTCTGCAGGAGACTCTGAGTCTAACATGCCCTGGGGAGTCCAAACCCCTGACACCCTGTATTTAATGTTTCTACTCATTTAGGAAAGGTTCTGGGGAAACCATTAAATACTGCCCCTGCATGCTTTCTTCCAAGATAAGCTGGACTTAATTAACTGGGCCCAGGATAAGGAAAGGAAAGCACTTCACATAGATAGAGATGCCAGCCAAGAGAGGAACCTGTGAACTCAGTGAATAAGAAGTGAGCTGAGATCCAGGGGCAGAGCGGGGGTGAGACAAGGATAGTGTGTGGATGGGAGGTGAAGAAGAACATCAAACCCCCTAGGACCTCAGAAGTCTCAGTAAATTGTATAGAATTTCATACCGAGTTGAACAGAGCTGATTTTGGTTTTCAGCATTTGACCTATGAGGGGTGTGTGTGTGTGTGTGTGTGTGTGTGTGTGTGTGTGTGTGTGTGTCCAACAGTGTTCAGTGCTTCAGGATCAGTGGAGATCAGATGCTCTTCCCTGTGACCAGTAGGGGGCGATGTGAGTCTCCTGTAAAATACAAGTGACACTTGAAGGCCATGTGGTTCTTCACCTGCAAAGGAGAGCAGCCAGATGCCTGGGGTACTTCGGATGGGGCATTGAGGCGCTGGTTGGAAGAGTGACTTGCAGAGAGGCTGAGAGGGCAGCTATTATCAGAAGCAGCAGGACTTGCCCTACAGCTGCTAACCTTCCTCATATCCACCACATTTCTGGCACCCGTAGCTGTTTAATTCACATGCAGCCAATTGCAATAAATAAATGTCATCATCATTTGTACTATGAACCATAATGTTACAGCCACTGGAGCAGGGGAAGAAAGCAGAAAAACGTGATTATGAGAGGGGAGGGGGCTAGGAAGGAAGGGGAAGAAGAGGGGAGAGGAAGGAAGGGGAGGGGAGGGGAGGGAAAGGAACAGAAAGAAATTATCATCAATGACAAGTTTACTTAGAAAGGCCTAAAATAACTGAAAGAAGCATTACATTTCTGCAATCCAAATTCAATATTTTTTTATTTAATACAAATGCAAAAGATCAGTTTCATTTTCATGTGCTGGCAATAAGTAGTCAAACTATGCACATATATCTTTAAAATTTTTCTGTACTCAGGATTGAACCTAGTGCCTTCACGCTGGGCTATAATCCTAGTCCCTTTCAATTTTTATTTCAAGACCCCAAAGAAAAGCGTGTCTCATTCCACTAGATTTAAAAAAAAATGTTTAAAGCACCTCAAAGAGTAAGCCACAAGTTGGAAAGATTCTGATAATCTGTTTAGCTGCCGAATGTTGGATGTCTAGAATATGTAAAGGTGAACGAATACTTGGTAATCAGCCAAAAGACACATGGGTAATGGCCAGTTCACAGAACACACTGGTGGCTTGTAAGTAGCAAGATATGCTCGACTTCCTCAACAGTCAGGAGTGCGAGTTAGAACCGCATTACGCTGTGAAAGTCGGCTGTGACTCAACAGACAGACTCAGTGAAAAGGAGGTGAAATCCTGGCTGCAGTCCTTACACCTGCTGGTGGGGTTGTTTATTTGGGTCGGTTTATTTGGAAAACATTGTGTCACGTGATGTAAAGCTGGCATTTTTAGTAAGGCTCGGTCTTTATGTTCCCAAGGGTAGAGACAATCGTTCTCCTTGGTACACACAGGCACACACAGGAGTACAACACTGCCGGTGGTGGTAGCGCAGAAGCTTGGGGTTGGGGGAGTTATGTCGGCGTTAATTCCACACTATTAAATACTAGCAAGTGCATAAATGGAAAGCCAAATATTAGTGAAAATACAAGGGGCTGGAGAGATAGCTCAGTAGAAGAGGCGCTTGCCTGGCAAGTACAAGGACCTGAGTTCAATCCCCAGTTGAAAGAGAGAGAGAGAAAGAGAGAGAGAGAGAGAGAGAGAGAGAGAGACAGACAGACAGACAGACAGACCGATGAAAATATACCAGCTAGGGTTGCATGTGGAATTGTAATGAAAAACTTAGAAAAAACATGAACAAAATTATTCTTCTCTAAGGTAAATTTAAAAGACACGTAGTGTTAAATGATATATAACTTACATACTCTTAATTTTTTTATTTTTAAAAGAATAAAAGTAGTCAAAAGAGCATTAGAAGCGATACAGAATTTCAATACACAAAATCACAGCGATTCTACAATAGCTGTAATGTTGCATATTGTTGTCTTTAAATTAGTTTACCAGATAAAAGCATGCAAAATTGGCCAGACATTAAAAAGAAGAGAAAATTTTAAGCATTTACTGTTCCTTTCAATGGACCAGTAGAAATCAGCGGTACCATTACCTTCTGTAAAGGCTAGAAAATGCAAAGAAAAACAGCTAACGTCTGATGAACCCAGAGGCTAGTGTCCTAGCTACCTTGGTGTGAGGAGGAAGAGCGGCGCTGTGTGAAGGAATGACCCAGGCTGACAAATTCTCAGCCGTAATCTGTCCCCTGGACTGGTAGGTTGAGGCAAGGGAATGAACTTTATAGTTCCTCTCCGCGCACTGCGTATGTGGCGGAGGTATTTTCTGCATGACGCAGCTTCTAATTCCAGAGCTGGATGCCGGATGGTGCGGCTGGTTGCAAGAGCCGCGGGTACTGTGCATTGAATTGAGGGAATCCTCAGCGGAGACGAAGGGAGCAGGGCGGGAGGAAAACCGACAAGTTTAAAAGCAAATGACTCAGAAGCATGCAGTTTTATTGCGACGCAGAGGAAGAGCCCCTGAAGAAGAAAGGAAGGGCAGGCTGGGGCTCCCTCTGTGTGCTTCCGCTGGCAAGGACAAAGCCCGTCCTCCCCCACTGTGTGAAGCATCTCTATCCCAAGAGCGGAGCAACTGTGAAGTGGTCGGGCGGTGACCTTGTCCTGGGAGGTTGCTGGAAGGAAGGGGGCGGATGCCATCTTCCAGGTCCTTGCCCTGACCCAGTCCTGTGCCTCAGACTCCTCAGACTCCTCCCACGTTCCTGGGCAGTGAGGGAGGCCCTTGCTCCTGTTTCAGCACGTTCTCCTGAAGCTGCAGCAGCAGCTTCCCTTCTGGGATTTCTCTGCAGCTTCTGTCTCCTCTGCGCGCAGCCTTCATGGGTGCCCAAGTCACGCAGACACCTAGACATCCGGCCCACGGGAGGGAGCAGAAAGCAGAGACTTACTGTGTCCCTAAAAAAAGAGACATAGGCTTGGTCCTTAGTACCACAAGAGAATGGACGAAGAGCTCAAGCTCCTGGCTCTCTCTCTGAGTTTTGGCCCAGTGTCCCCAGAACACACCCTGCAGCCTGGAGGTCAGGTCCTCTGAGTTTTCAGACTCCGGGCTGTACTTCTGTGCCCACAGCTGTGCCACTGCGAGGGGTGTGAATTCTTCTGAGAACACGGACAGGCGCCTGCTGGAGAAATAGGTGATACATTAGGTGGCTGAGAACGAACAGAATTCCAACTTGAAAGGGTCAAAGCCAGGGGAAACATCTTATAAATGACAGCTGTTGGGGCTGGGGAGATAGCTCCGTAGCAAGTGCCTGCCTGGCAAGTGCAAGGTTGTGAGTTCAAACCCTGGTCCCACAAAACAAAAACAGAAACAAAACAAAACAACAACTGTTAATCAGCAAAACGGGTGCCTAAATCGTAGATGGGGACAGAAACCGAGAGAGGGAAAGGAAAGCAGGAAGGGGTTTGGAATTCCCAGGTGTATTGTCAAGAGTCAAGATTTACCAGGGCCAGGCTGGGCAGATAGCTTGGTAGTCTGAATAACTGCCTGCCCAGCCCAAGATCTAGAGTTCGGTCCCTTGTACATGCCATGCCAGCCTGGAACCCTGAATGTGCCTACCATCAAAACCTACAAGTGGTTGCAGACATTTGTAATCTCAGTTCTGGGGTGGCTGAGACAGGATGATCCATGTGAGTCCAAGCTAAGTAGTGAGACCCTGCACCAGATAAATAAAAGATTTTTTTAAAGAGATTTACCAGGGTGCTCTGCTTCTTTTTTTTCTATTTTTATTGCTTTTAATAAGAAATAACAATCTGACAGTTTCAAAACAAGTTAGTACTACATTTCCAATATTTGATACAATGCATATTGTTGTCCTAACAGTTATACAGGGCATAAAGTGTAGACGTGATAATTTTTCTAATCAGTATTAGTACAAAAAATTTCTCACTAAACAAGGAGAAAGTAGTTGTATACATAATCCAATGTTCCATAATTGCAGTGGATTATTGGCAAAACTGGCAAAGTTGGGAGCTGCTGATTTAAGCCTTTTACAGCTCAGCCTACTAATCTACATTTACTTTTTATGGCTCATGGTTAAACTTTTCTACTAGCTAGCTAAGGGCAAGTTAAAGCAGGACCTGTATAACAAAACATGCAACCTTTGTATCTTGCAAGGTCAGTCAAATGCCCTCAGGATTTTCTTTAATCCATGTACAGTGCTTTGTTGAGTTGTCAGTGTCAGCCATCTGGATGAGTCAAGGCCATTGCTTGAGCAGTTTGCTCTCTGTGAAGGCCTGAGAGAATGTTTTCTCTCCAGGTGACTCTCCTTAGGTACACTGTATGTCTTTAATCCTTTTCCTCTGTAGCCCCATAATTCCCTTGAACAGAAATTTTGGGAGATCACTGAGTTATAGGATGTTACAGCCCAGGTTCTGTTCTGTCCTGAGTCCTTACTGACCTTGAAAGGCTAGGGTCAAAATATTGGCTATCCTTCTAGCCCTTCTTTTTCTCCAGTTTTTGTTCTGTAAGCTTATATTCTTTGCCTTCCAGAAGAGAAGCTTAGTGATACTATTACTCTATAACATCACTGTCTTTCAGGGTAGACAAAGAGTTCATGAACAAAAATCAAAATACGTGATTAACACTTGAAATCACCTGCTTCTTTCTTTCTTTTTTTAAATGAGTCTAAGTCTCAAGGGTTTATAACCATCTTTATAGAACATATGTAGTTCTGAGCTTTTGCTTGGTAAAGCTGTATTCTTGACTGAATATGACAAGCACATCCACAGTGACTCTCACATGAGCCCTCATCCTCGAGCTCACCATGTTTCCTTAGACAGGACTCTGAGACCCTGGGGGTTGCCTGACCACTATCTGCAGCTCTCCTTACCATGGATACTCCTGGAAAGTGTCAGCCACTTCTGGCCTCTGCATACTAAATCATGTAATTTTTAAAAACAGCTTCACCCAAATGCAAGCACATGCAGTAATGTTCAGCCCATTTGAAGGTACATTTCAATAAATTTTGACAAGTCTTCTACTAGTGCCAGATCCATGACAATCAACATGAAAAGGTGATTTTAAAAAAAAAAAAAAAGAAAAAGTCATTTTATTAAATGTTGATCCTTGAGCACATTCCAATTTTACGTTCTGTTTGGTGCTGGCATGGGCCCAATAATCCCTAGATAGGGAGCTTTGGTCTTTTCTCAGTTTGTACTTTCATTCAGCATAAACTTTAAAAGCTATTTCAACAGGTGTCCAGCCAAGGAGCAATAATTTGTTCAAACCCTTATGGAAACATTGAGAAATACTATTTTTCAGCAGTGTTGTATAAACAATGCTAAGGAGTGTGACTTATGCTTGATTTACACGGTGATTGAGTCTTACAACACACGGCTTTTGCCTTGGGTCCAGCTATACACCCACACTGTTCATAGTGATGGCCCGGGCTGCTCTGCAGCGCATCTTAGCATCTGCTCTGCATGTTTTGGTGATGTAGAGCAAACAGCCTGGCTTCTTAGTAACAATGCAACCAGCTAAGCTTCTCCTTCAAGATTTCTCTTAGATTTTTGGGGTGCAAAGTGGGGTTTTGATTCAATATGATTGCAGGTAAGAGTCAAATTTAAAAAAAAAAGTTTTGAGGCGTACAAAAAGTGACCACAGTGATGGAGTATCTTGCCGTTTACTCTGTCCAGACCAAGGCATCCATTGAAGGAATCCATTAATGGGAATAGAAAACACATCTTTATTTTTGTACCAGTCTCCACCAATTCGTAGCATTGCCTTCCATAATAAACATAACGAAGAAGCTGTAACAGTTTTATTAACATTGTGGCAAAGTCAATAATAACAGTAATAATATACGTGCAGAGATAGTCAACACATGTGTATGATGCTATGATATTCAAAAGTTAATTTCCACCACAGTATGTAAAGTACGTATCATTTTTTCTCAACACTGCTTGGGAACCATAGCGCTTTTCAGCCTTATCACGATCTGTTTAGTGTACTCTAAAGATGTACACGTGCTAATGCATTACATATTTTAAAGAGTATTTTGACATCTGCATTTCAGGATCACTGGTTTCCTTTATAGGGCTATGCATTCTCCTTTTGGCTTCTAAGATATTTCCATGGAAAGGACTCCTTGAGAGAGAGCAGACAAGCAAAAAGATCTACAACAAAAAGACAGGGAAGAGCTCTGTCCACGGAGTGAGAGCTTCTTCTTTGCCTGTGTGGTTGAGAACCCAAAGCCTCAAGCCTGGCCCTGGAGGCCACAGCTCCCCAAGGCCACAAGTGTTCTGGCTGGCATCCCACAGGCCCAGCTGCTTTCCTTAAACTCTTTCCTCCCTCCCAGCCCGCCTGCCTCTCTTGACATTCTCTCTCTGCCTTCTGCTTTCCTTCCAGCAGAGGGCAGCAAAGTTCCTGACATACCAGATTCCGACCGAAAGCGACACCAGAATGTCTTAAGACTGAGGGCTTCAGAGATGACGTAAAACATCTCTGTCTGCAAAAATAAAAGCTTTCAGAAATGTTCAGTCCACACTCTCATTTTCCCAGATGCAAGGCTCTGGAGAAGAAGGGGTGCTGGGCCTTGCGTTTATGCTTGTAAGAATCTTAACTTGATGCTGGGGAAAACTTTGCTTATCAGGTGCAGATCTTAGGCCACTAAATGCTGACATTTTCCATATCGCTTTAACTTCATTGTGCATTATACCATCCGATGCAGAAAAGAATAACAGCAAACAAAAGGCGGAGTTTATTATGCGCTAAGAATTGCTCTACATTCATTCCTATAATTTTGAAGCAGCCGTTCACTCTCTCCATTTCACAAATGAGAAAACCCCATTGGTGAGAACTTAATTTTCCCAGGCTTACAGCTTCTAAGCAGCAGAGCCAGGACCCAGGCCACGGCCTCCCGCACTAATCCCCTGAGATTCGCTGCACGCCCTTTCCTGTTGCTAAAATTACAGCGGTCCCCCTGGCCCATATCCACTATATAAACTACTTATGCTAAATACAGACAACGGAGAAAATGGCTCTCTAAAAACAACGAAATGCCTGAACCCTTCCTGTATTGGAAGCTTCCTCCTCCTAACGGAACCAGAGTGACCAATAGAAGCTGCAAACTAGGTTTATTTAACTAGATCTCATTATAGCTGGGCACAGGGAGGTGGCGCTCTGAAGATGACCCCGCCCAGGAAACGCAGGGTTTCCTTCCCTCATCTTGGGCATTTGTCCATGTAAAAGGGACGAGAAGTGCACCCCCAGGTAGAAGAAAAAGCGCAGGATCTGTCTGAGCCCTGGGCAGACCATCGGCAAGGGCCTCTGTATCATTCTGCATTTCGAGCACGGTTGGATGATGTAGGTCTCAGACCCTCACTTGGTTGGTTCACATTCAGTGTAGGAGGAGCTTCAGAGCGCTCTTGCCCCCTAAATGGGCAGCTAGGTCCGCTCTCTCCTTGTGAGCCTTTGTCTGCTGGTGCATGATGGGTGAACTCCTCCTCCAGGCCCGGGCAGACCTCTGCTCCAGATTCTTCTTATCACAATAGCACTAGGGTTCCTACTGAGCCTGGCTCATCACCCTTGTCTCTTTGTCCCACAGGAGCTACCGTCTACTGGAAGCCATCTGTACTCCTTGGGACTAGACAGGATGTGACCCTGGAGTGTAAAAAAGATTGTGATACAGAGCATGTGGTGGTACTGACAGGACCCTGGATGAGGTCTGAGATGGATTTATTACCCAGTGACTGAGAAGGATGTTCAAAGGAGGAGGCATAACTGATGGCTGTGGTGTCTCTCAGAAGGAGAGCGACAGTGCTCCCCTACCTGTGAAGGTGTCATACACCAAGCAGACAACTCTGTACCTCACCACACTGAAAAGGGGTCCAGCATCCTTCTGTGCACAGATCTCCTCGGTACTGAATTTCCAGCCCAATTTATTGTGTCGCCATACTAGGAACTGAACCCTGAACCTTTTCAATGAGAGCTATGTCCCCAAATCTTTGTAAAGAATTGTTTAATTTCTCTGGAGATAAGATCTCACTAAATTGCTAAGTTGCCCAGACTGGGCCTGAACTTGACATTTTTGTGCCTCAGCCTCTTAGAGTCATGGCATTACAGGTGTACACCACCTTACCTGGCTTCTATTTTAATGTTTAAGAGATTTTCTTCTACTACTTATGAGCACCTATAAGAACAATGTTAGGGGCCCAGGCGGGATGGCTCAGTGGTCTAAAGCGCCTGCTTGGGAAAGCTTGGGCGGCTTCAGGGACCATGGCTCCATCCCTGGCACCACATGCTGTGCCAGCCCTGCCCTCGGGGTGGGCTGAGCCGGCCATAAAAATGAGTAAATAAACAAAGGTTCTGAAACAAGAAAAAATAAATAAATAAAATTTAAAAATTCTTTAAAAAAAAGAACAATGTTAGAGGATGTTTTTCTCCTTGTGCCTTAAGCATTATTAATGACTGTTAGTACCTGTTTAGGCAAAGGTGGTTCAATCCGGGGCACTATGTGCTGTGCTGGCCATGCCCCTGGGCAACCTGCGGAGCGAGCGACCAAGTTCTAGCATGGTGGTGCACACCTGTAATCCCAGTGCTGGGGAGACTGAAAACAGGATGATCACCATGAGTTTGAGCTGAGGAGTTAGAGCCTGCACCAAATATATATTTTTTAAAAAACACAAGATGCTGGGCGTGGTGGCACACACCTGTAATCCCAGCACTTGGGAGGCTGAAGCAGGAGGGTAGATGTGAGTTCAAGACCAACCTGGGCTACAAAAGTGAGTTTAAGGCCAGCCTGAGCTGCATAGTGAGACCCTGTCTCAGAAAGACATTAAAAAAAGAAAGAAAGCACAAGATGTGATATTAAACAGCGCTGTGCTCTGACATTCTTTGGGAGCTCAAGAGAGGACGTGGCCTAGTTCTATCTGCTGACTCAGAGGGAGCTAAGAGGAGGACGCATTTGGGCATCACCAGATGGGGCTGATTCTGAGCAGGAGAAGCTGGCTAAAGAGAATGGCTTCTGTAGGACTGAAAAGCAGCACTTCAGGGAACAGTTAGCAAACAGAACCAAGATGACCACCTGCCATGAACTGAGGGCAAAGGCGCATGTTTGAGAACAGAGATAGGATGAAATTTTTGAACAAGTTGAACTTTTGGGTCTACGGTTGTGCATGTGGAAATTGCTTATAGTGTGTTGCTCAAAGGAGAGAACCGGAACCTGAGGGAAAAACTACGGTTGTCATCTACAGACAATATAATGTTTCAATCGACTCGGGACAACATTCTTTCCAAGCAAAATAGTATGTGATGTTACTAATAGCAGAATTTTACAGGGGCAGCCAAATAGCTCAGTGGAATAAAGTGCCTGCAAGCAGACACAGGGGTCAGGGGTTCGATCGCTGGGCTGGCTGTGCAGGTCCCACCCCTAGGGCATGCTGAGATGGCAATTGAGACTGGGCATGGTGGAGTGTGCCTGTAATCCCAGCTCTTGGGAGGCTGTAAACAGGCGGATCTCCACAAGTTCAATCTAGTAGTGAGACCGTGGACACGGACACCCTATAAACCCTTCCAAAAAATACAAAGAAAGAAAGATAAAAAGAAAGAAAGAAAGAAAGACAGACAGACAGACAGACAGACAGAAAGAAAGAAAGAACCATCTTTGGGACAGTCAGATGACAATCAGAAGTACACTGCTGCACATACAGAGGTTAGACTGAGACGTGACAGAAGTAGACAGAAGGCTTAGATTCTGGAGAATTTAGCATATAAAGGATTTAAACACAATGTCATCAATTTGCACCCAACATATAGACTAAGATAGCCAAGAGAACAGGCTTGAACATAAAGTATTGTTCTAAATCTTTAATTAATTAATTAATTAATTAATCATTCTTTGCAGGACCAAGGTTCAAACTCACGACCTTGTACTTGCCAGGCAGGCACTTGTGCCATGGAGCTATCTCCCCAGCCCCTACTCTAGATCTTTAGGGAGATTGAAAAAAAAAAACCCTGATATTTCCCAAGTCCAATCACTCACTCAAGTGCTCATTTACACGACCGAATGCTTATTGATGTGGGCCAGGCCAGTTCTCAAATGTAGAGAAAACTTCCTAGAACAACTGAATGAATCAGAAAAAAAAAAAATACATGGAAATATGCAGACACCTGCAGGGATTGATAGTGGAAGGGGAGGAAATGGGAAAGGGGGAACCGAGGAGAAAACCACAGCCAAAACAAGTTTTCTACCTAAGATAAAGAGGGACAGAAAAATCGGGAAGGAAAATAACAAACAACATTTTTTTTTTTTTCAAAAAATAGTGAAGAAAATTGTTAGAACACCCTGAAAATGGCAATGGGAACAGTTTTCAAAGCAGAGGTTAGATGCAGAGTTAACAAGGATCCCTTAAACAGAAAGCTGATTAGGTAATTAGCAGCAAAACAGTGTTCAGCACTGAGCAAGAAGCAAGCCTACAGTGGAATGGCAGATCGATTTGGGAGACAGCTATGGAATTTTTCAATAAAAGTTGAGTAACAGATATGGTACACACGGATGGAAAAAGAGTATCACTGTCAAATAGAAAAAAAAAGACTATAAAAAGCACCCAAAGAATTTCTAATTAAAAGGAATCTTCACGTGTATGTCTTTCTACACTTAGAAAGGGAGAGAAAGAAACAGATCTCAAAAGCTTACCACCAAGGCATGAACAACTTAAGCGTTATCCAGCCATAATGTTTATTTTTTCACCACTGTATTTACCTACAAATTTTGATCATTATCTGCATTATGTTGATTCAAATATTAATAAATATGTTTAGCTCTTACATGTACTGAGTTAGGATAACCATGCCAGCTAATAAATACCAGCAGGTGTTTAAGCCAAAAGCATGAGTCAGGCCCTTGAACACCGAGTCTGCTGGAGTGATCACGTCACAGCCAGGCTGGTGAAGAGGAGCACAGCAGCCTGAGCCTCTTGCCACATCCATGCGACCACCACCATGGCAACGTGGCTCCTCTGCGGTGTGGCTCTTGGTCTCCTGGGAGCAGGTGAGGCCTGAGGACAGAGCGCAGAAGAGAACCCTCATCCTGGGGCGGCTGAAGGAAATCAAAGTGCGTTTCTGTGTTAGCCTCACTCAGGGCCTTGGACTTCCCTTTCCTTCCCTTCTCTTCCAGGCTTTTCTGATGATCAACTAATCCACACGCCAAGACATCTGATCAAATGGAGAGGGCAGAAAGCAAATATGACCTGTGCCCCTAAAAAAGGACACACTATTGTTTACTGGTATCAGCAAAAGAAGAATGGAGAGCTGAAGTTTTTGATATATTTTCAGGGCACACAACCTATTGATGAAACAGAGGAGTTCAAGGCCCGATTCTCAGCCGCGTGTCCTGAAGGCTCATCCTGCAGGCTGGAAACCAAGTCTTCTGACCTAGAAGACTCAGCCCTGTACCTCTGTGCTAGCAGTCAGTCCACAGTGCTGAAATGCCACTTCGTCTGAGTGCACAAACCCCGTGGACCCGGCTCAGGAAACAGCTGGTGGGTTAGGCTGAAGGAAATAATTGGGGTGAGCTGGGGCTGGTGAACCACAGTGGAGGATCTTACGCAGATCATGGGTGCTGAAATGCCAAGAATCAGAGTGCTGAAGGTTCTGATAAAGGATCCCGGGTCAGAGTCTAGGGTTCCTGCCTCCCTAGATCCCTTCTCTCCTTAGTCTGCCCTATCTTTGTCTCTCACTACCTGTTTGCTCTCATGACGAGTTAAGAGCCATCACTCTAATAACAGTCAGGTCAAGGGCCTACTGACTTCAGTTTCAAATCTAAGAATCAAGACCGGTGAGATAGTTCAGTAGTCTAAAGTGCTTGCTTAGGCACAGGGAGGACAGTTGAATTCCCAGCATCACATGCTGCACCAGGCCAGCCCCAAAAATAAAATAAAATAAAATAAAATAAAATAAAATAAAATAAAATAAAATAAAATAAAATAAAATAAAATAAAATAAAATAAAATAAAATCTCCAAGTCAGAATCAATTACACTTGATGAACGGAGCACCAATGTCTAACCATGCCTGTATGTATTAAAAAAATCATGTATTATTTCATGGGAGGTGAAATTCTGCCTGTTTAATCTTTCCACTAAGCTCACAACAAATGGGATGTTCTATGATTCTTTTGTGTCCTTCTAGTTGGTGACTTATAAGTGCTGCACAGTACTCTATGCTCGCTTTGCCAGAAAACACACCTACTGGCCCCCGGTTCCCTGCCAGCATTGAACCCAGTTACACACAGCTCTTTATGGACTTGAAAAATTAGGATATAGAATTACATGTCAGGAATCATGGGTAGAGGTAACCCTGAGTCTCATAGACCCTGCCTCTGCACTTTATTTTGTGTCTAGAGATCTGTTAGAGTTCCTTGAATTTACATTATAATACAAAAAAATGCACAAGGCTTTACTTGCATAATTGCTTGGGATCTAGTGCTCTGGACTGTGGGCAGCACAGGGATCCAGGGGAAGAGGCAATGTCAGTCTCCCTGACTCCCTCCCAAGATACCATCAGAGGTTGTCATAAGGATGCAGGATGCAGAGGACAATTTAGGAGGAAAACAAACCTCGAATTTTAACATGAAGTACAAGAGATGAAGGGAAAGTGAAAGAGGGAGATGTCTTAGAAGATTATCAGCAACTGATTTACATGGTAATCATCGTGCAGCAAGGAGCATGATCATTCTGTTATTTCTTTTTATCACCCCTAAATCATGTATATGTCTGCATATGCTCATGTAGTTCATAGCAGTTAAAATAGTTGAAAGTATTGTGAGTAGATGAGACATGCGTCAGGTCCACTTGTTGAGTGAAGATAAAGGCTTCCCTCTAGTCCAGGAAGTGTTTAGCGGGAGCAGGAGCCAGGGCCTTGAGACTGAGTCGGCCGAGTGATCACGTCACATGTGGGCTGGCAAGGAGGAGCACAGCAGCCTCAGCCTCTTGCTGCTTCCACGGAACCATGGCCACATGGCTCCTCCTCTGTGTGGCCCTTGGCCTCCTGGGAGCAGGTGAGACCTGAGCACAGAGCACAGAAGCAAACCGTCGACCTGGGCTTCTAAAGGCAAATCTCAGTCCCTTTCTGTATGCTCCACACGCTGCAGCTTGGGCCTAAGCATCTGTTCCCTTCTCTTCCAGGCTTGTCTGATGAGGAAGTCACCCAGACGCCAAGACAGCTGGTCACATGGAAAGGACAGAAAGCAATCATAAGGTGTGACCCGAAAACAGGACACACTTTTGTTTATTGGTATCAGCAAAAGAAGAAAGGAGAGTTAAAGTACTTGACGTATTTTCAGAAGAATGTAGTTTTTGATCAAACAGATGAGTTCAAGGCCCGATTCTCAGCTGCATGTCCCAAAGACTCACCCTGCACGCTAGAAACCAAGTCGTCTGATCTAGAAGACTCAGCCCTGTACCTCTGTGCTAGCAGTCCCGTCACAGTGCTGAAATGCTCCTTCCTCTGTGTGCACAAACCCCGCGGACCCAGCTCAAGAAACGGCTGCTGGGTTAGGCTGAAGGAAGTCATTGAGGTGAGCTGGAGCTGGCGAACCGCAGCAGAGTTTCTAACACAAAATGATGTTTAAATGTGAAGAATCACTGTGCTGAAGATTCTCATAAAGGACCCCATTTGTCAAGAGCTAGAGCTGCTGCCTCCCTAGAAACCCCTCCTCACCTTTGCCTGTCCTGTCCTCTTCTCTCTCTAAACATTTTCTTTCTCTTTCTGTGCAAGTCTTCATGATGAGTTAAGGACCTCCACACTCATAAAGATTCGCACGAGACCTTCCAAGCTTTGGTTTAAAATGTCAAAGCCAGGGGCTGGGGAGATAGTTCCATGGCATAAGTGCCTGCCTGGCAAGTTCAAGGTCATGAGTTTGAACCTAGTCCTGCAAAAATAAATAAATAGATAGATAGATAGATAGATAGATAGATAGATAGATAGATAAAAATAAAGAAAATAAAATGTCAAAGCCAGAAACAGATACACATGACTTAACCATGTCCCTCTCCTAGAGATCCAAATGCTAGCCCAGAGGTTGTGTATTCAAAATCATGTGTTACTTCATTGGAGGTGAAAATCTGCCACTTAGATATTTCCACTCAGCTCAGAACAAATGGGGTGTTCTATGCTTGTGTCTACCCAGTGTGTGTCCTACAGCGCTACACGGTAGCACCTCAGTACTCCATGCCTTGCCAGCCAGAAAAGACACCTGCTGACCCTTCGACTCCTTGCCAGCATTGAACGCATTTCTGCACAGCTCCTGTTGGACATGCATAATCAGTGTATAGCATTACATGTCTGGAATTATGGATAGAGGTAACTGTTCAAACCTTGAGCAATACCTACCCATTTTATTGCATATATTTAAAGATCTAATGAGAGCTCTTTCAATTGGTACTGTACCCTGCATTCTTACACACAAAGGCACAAGGCTTTGCTTCCATAAGAGCTGTGACATTCAGTGCTCTAGGCTGCCGGTAGCGCAGGGATCTAGGGGAATGGGCAACTTCAGTCTCCCTGACTCTCACTGAAATTATTATCAGCAGCTGTCACATGGAGGCAGAAGACAATTTAGGAAAACTGTAAGTTATGCTAGAAATGTAACAGGAAGTGTGAGTTGATTGAGGAAAAGGGGGGATGGGGAAGATGTTTTCAAAAACTATCAGTAATTCATTTACTTGATAACCATTCATCAATTAATATATATATATATATATATATATATACATATATATATGTATATATACAAACATATATGTATATATATTGTTTATAGTAAAAATAGATATAAAGTACTACTACAAGTGAGATATGAGCCAGTTATACTTATTGAATGAATCTAAAGTATTTTTCTGGTCCAGGAAGTGCTTTAGCCATGAGCATGACTCTGTCCCATGAGGGACTGTGTCACAGGAAGGCTGTCAGGAGGAGTACAGCAGCCTCAGCCTCTGGCCACTTCCCCACAACCATGGCCACGTGGCTCCTCTGCTGTGTGGCCCTTGGTCTCCTGGGAGCAGGTGAGCCCCGAGCACAGAGCACTGCAGAGAACCCTCATCCTGGGCTTGCTGATCCAAATCCAAGCCCTCTTCTGTATCAGTAACACTCTGGGCCTTGACCTCACCTTCTCTTTTCTTCTGTTCCAGGCTTTTCTGATGACAAAGTCACCCAGATGCCAAGACACCTGGTCACATGGAAAGGACAGAAAGCATCGATGACCTGTGATCCTATAGAAGGACACATTGCTCTTTACTGGTATCAGCAAAAGAAGAATGGAGACTTGAATTTTTTGGTTTATTTTTTGAACAACAGAATTGTTGACCAAACAGATGAATTCAAGGCCCGATTCTCAGCTGAGTATCTAGAAGGCTCATCCTGTAAGCTGGAAACCAAATCCTCTGACCTAGAAGACTCAGTGCTATACTTCTGTGCTAGCAGGCAGTCCACAGTGATGAAATGCTCCTTCCTCTGTGTGCATAAATCCTGTGGACCCTGCTCAGGAAACAGTTGGTGGGTTAGGCTGAAGGAAGTAACTAGACTGAGCTGTGACAAACCACAGCAGAGGATCTTACGCAGCTCCCGGGTGCTGAAATGCCAAGAATCAGAGTGCTGAAGGTTCTGATAAGGGACCCCCGGGTCAGGATCTAGGATTCCTGCTTCTGAAGAACCCTTCTCTCCTTAGTCTGCCCTATCTTCTTCTCTCCCTATGCATTTTCTTTACCTTTCTGTCCACGTCTTCATGATGAGTTAAGAACCACTATGCTGATAAAGATCAGGCCAAGTCCTTGAAAGCTTCAGTTTCTAATCTCAGCGTAGGGCCCAGTTAAATAGTTCAGTGGTCTAAAGTGCTAGCTTAGGCAGGAGCACACAGGGACCACAGTTCAATCCCCAGCACCATGTGTCGCACTGGCCCCACCCCAGTGTGGCCTGTGCCAGCCTCAAAAAAAATATTAAATAACAGAAAATCTCAGAAGCAGAATGAGTTCCACATGACCCCTGGTAACACCAAACTCCAACCATACATTTATGCATTGAGAATCACTTGTTACTTCTTTGGGGATCAAATTCTACCTCTTAGATGTTTCTACTCAGCTCAGAATGAGACGGGATGTTCTATGTTTCTTTGTGTCCATGCAGTCTGTGGCTTATAGGTGCTGCACAGTATTCCCCGGTCCCTTTCCCAGAAAAGACAGCTATTGACCTGCTGATTCCCTGCCATTGTTGAACCCACTTTAACATAGGTCCTATTGGGCATGAACAATCATTGTGTAGCTTTACATGTCTAGCATCATGGACAGAGGTCACCGTTGAGAGCCTGAGTACTACCGATGCGTTACATTGTATGACTAAAGCTCTCACAAGGGCTCTTCCAATTTGCACTACAACTTCCATTCTTATGCATAAATGCTCAAGGTTTTGCTTCCATACCAACTCTGACATCCTGTGCTCTGAGCTTCCGGTAGCACAGGAATCCAGAGGAATGGGCAACTTCTGTCTCCCTGACCCTCCCTGAGATATCATTGGTGGTTTTCATAAGGATGCAGAAACCCGTTTTGAGAAAAAAAAAAAATATATCAATAATGCTAGAAATTTAACAGGAATTGTGAGAGGCTGAGGGAAAGGTAGATGGGGGAGGTGTCTTCAAAGACTATCATTGTTGGGAGCCGCAGGAAGCCAGGAAATTGATCAAGTGTGTGTAGATGGGACTGGGCCTTGGTGCCTGGAGCAGGAAGCTGCCCCAGTGCTGAGAAAAACATCCCGTCCGGTTCAGGCCAGCTATTGGTTGCTGGGTAGCCTTGTGTCATGGGATGCAAACTTTGTGGAAGTATAAATAAAGGATCATTTCTCTGTGTGTTAAGTTAATCTTGCCCATCAGGCTGACTGCTGACTACCTAGCCCAACTTTTCATCTTATCTATCTTTCTCATTTTAACTGCTGTGTCTCCCCAGGGTTGAAACATTCACAGTAAGATCAATGGATTCCTACATTTACGTATCCCTACATGTCATTAATTGATTTAAATGATAATCATTGCCCAGCAATCACCACGATTATTTTTTGTCTCTCTCTCTCTCGTTCTCTCCATATACATATATATTTATATTATTTATACTAGTAAAAACATATATATATATATATAAGTGCTGTGAATAAATGAGATATGAAACAGATATATTTTTTGAGTGAATCTGAAGTATTTTTTGAGTCCAGGAAGTGCTTTGGCCAGGATCACGAGTCAATCCCAGGATGACTCACTCTGCCAAATAGTTATGTCACAGCAAGGCTGTCAGGAGGAGTGCAGCAGCCTCAGACTCTTGCCTCTTCCCCACGAGCATGGCCACGTGGCTCTTCTGCTGTGTGGCCCCTGGTCTACTGCGAGCAGGTGAGCCCGAGCACAGAGCACTGAAGAGAACCCTCATCCTGGGCTCACTGATTCAAATCCAAGCTTTGTTTTGTAACAGCAACATTCAGGGCCTTGACCTCACTTTCTCCTTCCTTTTCTTCCAGGCTTTTCTGCTGATGAAGTCACCCAGACTCCAAGATATCTGGTCACATGGAAAGGACAGAAAGCAACGATGACCTGTACCCCTAAAGAAGGACACAGTGCTGTTTATTGGTATCAGCAAAAGGAGAATGGAGAGTTGAATTTTTTGGTTTCTTTTTGAAACAACAATGTTCTTGATCAAACAGATAAATTCAAGGCCCGATTCTCAGCTGAGCATCTCAAAGGCTCACCCTGCAAGTTGGAAACCAAATCGTCTGATCTAGAAGACTCAGCGCTATACCTCTGTGCTAGCAGTCAGTCCACAGTGCTGAAATGCTCCTTTGTCTGAGTGCACAAACCCCGTGGACCCCGCTCAGGAAACAGCTGGTGGGTTAGGCTGAAGGGAGTAACTGGAGTGAGTTGGAGCTGGTGAACCACAGCGGAGGGTGTTAGGCAGCTCCTAGGTGCTGAAATGCCAAGAATCAGAGTGCGGAAGGTTCTGATAAAGGACCCGCGGGTCATGGTCTAGGGTTGCTGCCCTTGAACCTTCTTGAAGTACCTCCTGCTTTTCTCTCCACACACACATTTTCTCCTTTTGTACAAATTCTCAGGATGAGTGGAGTCTCACAGATCTTAAATTCATTTGTCATTGGTACACCACGTTGCTAAAAGTCAGCCTGACTCTTTCTAAGCGTGGCTTTACATATCAGAGCGCCAGCATAATGAAGAATTATCTAACCGTGACCTTCTGCAGGAGGTCTTCTCCTGGGCATGTCTGCAAGTACTTGAAATCATAAGTTATTTTAGTTTGGAACTAATTCTGACTCTTAGATCTCTGTTCTACTCAGCGCAGACTGAGAGAAATGCCTCGTGTTTGTGCACTTCCAGTCTGTAACTTCCAGGTGTCGCACAATGCTCAGTCCCTCCAGAAGGCACACCCAGCTGTCCAATATCTGCTGGCGTTGAAAGCCACATATACTTAGGACTTTGTGGATCTGAATGGCCAGTCTATGTGATCACGTGCTTAGAATCAAGGATAGAGGTAATTGTGGAGACTCGAATACTACTTGTGCATTTTTATGTTTCTGAATATCCTACAGGGCTATTCAAAATTATGCTAACTTCCATTTTCATATACAAGTGCATAGAACTTCCTTCTGGGCCAGAAAGATAGGTCAGTAGGATAAGTGCTTGCCTGGCAAGTTCAGAGTCCTGAGTTCAATTCCTGGTACTGAAAAGTAAACAAACAAACAACAAAAAAACTCCTTAAAAATAAAAATAAAGCTTCCTTCCAGAGCTACATAAACCCTGTGACATTATCCAATGCTATAGATCATGACTAGCCCGCTAGCATACATTGATTGTAGATTCTGATCTTTCATCTCTCTCCAAATATTATCCAAGGTGACCATTAAAATACAGGGGATAATTTAAGAAAAGTATAAATAACACCAAAAATTTGTGATGACACAAGGGAGATGGAGGGGAAGATAGATGGGAGAAATATCTCAAAACGATGAGGAACTATCAATAAAATGTCAACAGTCTAGTTAACTGTCAAGTAGCAGCATGATTGTGTTGATATTTTATTTTATAATGCCCCCAAGCCAGATCCAAAGTCCTTTCTGCATCAGGGAACCATGAGACCTTTTTTTTTTTTTGGCTATAGTTTTCTTTTCTTCTATACTTTGCTGATGACAAAATTATCCAGATGTGAGGACATTTGTTCAAGCAGGGAGAACAGAAAGGGAAAGAAAAGATGAATCGTGTTCCTGTTGGTGTTTACTGATGTAAAAGTTGTAGATGACAGCTTATGGAGGCAGAATACAATTAAGAGTTTGACAGGAAATCAGAGCACAGAGGCAGAGAAAAAGGAAGATTTCCTCCTTTATCAATAATTAACAAGTCTAAGGCCCAGCAGCATGGCTCAGTGGTCTAAAGCGCCTCCTTAGGAAAGCTTGGAAAGCTTGGGTGGCTTCAGGGACCTCAGTTCGATCCCGGGCACCACATGCTGTGCCAGCCCTGCCCTCAGGGCAGGCGGAGCCGGCCATAAAAATAAATAAACAAACAAAAGTTCTGAAACAAGAAAAAAAAATTCTAAAAAAAAATAATAATTAACAAGTCTAACAGATGGCACTCTCTCCATCTGAAAAACTCTCTCTCCTTCTTTAGTAAAAGTAGATATAAATATTATAAATAGCCGGATGTGGTGGCTCACGCCTGTAATCCCAGCACTCGGGAGGCTGAGGCAGGAGGATTGGTGCGAGTTCGAGACCAGCTTGAGCTACAAAAGTGAGCTCAAGGTCAGCCTGAACAGCATAGCGAGACCCTGTCTCAAAAAAGACAAAAAAAAAAAAAAATTATAAATAAATGAGATGTAAACCAGTTATATTTATGGAAGGAAGGCAAAAGCTTTCCTTCTGATACCAAGAAGTGTTTATGCCAGGAGCATGAGTCAATCCAATGTAACCTGAGTCTGCCAAGCAAATTGCATCACAGGAAGGCTGGCAAGGAGGAGGGCAGCAGCCTCAGCCTCTCGCCCCTTCCACATGAGCATGGCTACGTGGCTCCTGTGCTGTGTGGCCCTTGGTCTCCTGGGAGCAGGTGAGCCCGAGCACAGAGCACTGAAGAGAACTCTCATCCTGGGCTTGCTGATCCAGATCCAAGCCCTCTTCTGTATCAGCAGCACTCCGGGCCTTGGCCTCACCTTCTCTTTGCTTCTCTTCCAGGCTGCTCTGATGTCAAAGTCACCCAGACACCAAGACACCTGGTCACATGGAAAGGACAGAAAGCATTGATGACCTGTTTCCCTAATGAAGCACACACTGTTGTTTACTGGTATCAGCAAAAGAAGAAAAGAGAGTTAAAGTACTTGACATATTTTCAGAAGAATGTAGTTTTTGATCAAACAGATGAGTTCAAGGCCCGATTCTCAGCTGCATGTCCCAAAGACTCACCCTGCACGCTGGAAACCAAGTCGTCTGATCTCGAAGACTCAGCCCTGTACCTCTGTGCTGGCAGACTGCCCACAGTGCTGAAATGTTCCTTTCTCTGAATGCACAAACCCCGCGGACTCAGCTCAGAAAACCCAAGTGATGGGTTAGGCTGAAGGAAGTAACAGAAAAGAGGTGGAGCTGGCTAACCACTGCGGAGGTTCTTATAAAGACAGAGGTGTTGAAATGCCAATAAAAAGTGAGATAACCATTTGGGGACAATGCCACGTGGGGCAGGTTGGGCACAGCTGCCTTGCGGGCTCCCCTTCATCTTCTCTTTCGTGCTTATCTTTCACAATGTGTCATCTTTCTC